>JAUMHA010097740.1:0-18081 GCA_032359765.1 Saxidomus gigantea
GTCATTTTGATATATAATACTAAATGTGGTATTTGGTGCCCCGGTTACCTCTTGAAATAGGCCTCGTTTGCTCACCGTGTTGCAGCACTAAAAGACAATAATAACCAATAATTAGAGCGCCTGATTATTCTGGTAAAGTGTACCATTGTGCTGTTATGACATTTCCTAAACTGTCCGAAAATTAAACCATTCTGCACGTGGAACTTGTGGATGATCGCTATCACTTTTCAGAACACAAGTTATCATAATCAATTTAATCTCCATTTCATACATGTTGAAATTTTAGTTAGGAATGGCTAGAATATGTATACAGCAAAGAGCTCTAATTGTATGTGATATTTTCGCAGCTTTGTAAAAAAAAATTGGTTTGCGCTTTGTGATTTTGTTGCCATTATTTAAAGGAATTTGAGTTTGTGATTTTATTTTTAATACTTTATGAATTCACTATTGTTAAACAATGTAGAGATGGAATAACAGATTCAAATATTGATCTTAAACCTGTGAAATGCGTTGTTCATTTTTGCGACTTTCTATTCTGAGAGTAGCGTACATTAAATGTGCGGTAAATGGGTATATACTCAACCACCAAATAATGTATTAGTTCACTAGCGGTGAAATACGACAGTCCACATGTTGTGAAAATTTGGTTAAGATATATGGTACAGTTTATGAGATATTCAAACATATTGAAATGTAGCGTTAGAAGTTCCCTTAAGTGTATAGTGTGACGGCCTTTCAAGAGGCAAACACACAAAAAAACACAAGAAATTGCAGTAATCATTCACCGTACAAGTACAGAGTTGACGTAAAATGTGTGTGCTGGTTCTTGCTGTTCTACAGCCACATGCACATTTGACTTGTTGTTTAGAGTGAGGAAAACAAGAATACATTCAGAGTGGCCAAACAACATCATGGTTTATCGTTAACCATTATCCCATTATATTCAGGAAAACCTAGGTCTGTTTTCGATTAATATCATATTTTGCAACGAAACAACATCGAATTTATTAGAGGTTCACCAAAACCAACATTAACTGCTACAGAAACGGTGTTTAAAATGAATCCGTGATTCGAGTCAGTTTAAAGATTTAACAATAGCTATGAAAAATGAAGGCAATGTGAATATTTTTCTTGCATGTTGAACATACATTTCTACTGATTTCAAGCATGCTAGGTGAGGAATTCATCATGAAATTACTCCGTTACTATGAAAACAAAATACACACTGTTTACTGTGAAAACAATGCAGTGAAGTTTAAGCACGAAAATACACCAGTCATGTGTGTATAGTTAGGATTGGAATATACTCTCAGGGTCTTGTCCATGGGCGGTAGCAAGACTTGTAGCCGCCAGTCTATCTCAGCAGAAAGTATCAATATAGAGATATTTCGAGACAAATAAATAAATTAATAATAACACAAAATATCAAGTGCACGTATCCGTAATATGTGCAGGGAAATGGATTAAAATAATTACAGTGTACATATTAAGTTAACTTAAACTGCCATCCGTGTACTATTCAACAATTGTATAAGTGTAATAATAACTGGCATGGCCTATTTTTGTCTTAAACGTTTGAATTTATCAACACAATGTATTTTTCATCAAATTCATTTTTCCAATAAAGCTGACATACTCTGTATGTGTTAAAACGGATGTTGGTACATTATGTCAATTTCAGTTTAAAACTAATAATGTATCTGTATTTCTTTCTTATCTTCTTTTTAATCAAATGGGTTTTCTTCGTTTTGGACGAATGTATTATAACTGAGCGAAGGTAACGTTTGAAAGGTTTTCAATGAATGACAGTCTGACGGTTCAGTAACCTTAGGTAGTGTGGTAGCCACTGTCGTAGCTTTGGTGTTTTTTCTTTTCAATCCGATACAAACCTCTTTAAATCGTCTCGTAATTATTTCCGATTTTCTAAAATGTTTTTTTCCATTTGTTTTAAGTTGAGCCTTTCAGCACTTTGACGTCGCGGAGGAATATTATCCTCTATAAACGCAAAACTCTATAGGTATTATAGGTATCATAAATTCAAAATCTCGATTTTTCTATATTCAGTTATTAAATTCAACATCTTTTGTCATAAATTCAGTGAGCTCCTCTTGTCCTATTTCATTGTGTGTATTAGAGTCAGTCAAAGTCTTTTGTCCACACAGCTCCTCTATGAAATGTTTTTTAAATGAGAACATACATCTTTCATCAATTCTCTGAGGTGGGCTTGTACATAAACTTACAAGAAATCCAATTATTAACGAAGTCGTCATTCCTATGAAAGAAAACGTAACGTAGGAAATACTGTAAATTTTCTCTAGTGGCGACATTTTTCGAACACTGTCTGTCATTTTATCAGCGGGGGATGTTACTTCTAAAAATGTTTTCAGATGCTCCTTGTAGGTATGCAATGTTCTATTATCTGAGACAGCCTGTATGTTCTCGGTGACATTTGGAAAGCCTGTGTTGGAATAAATGCTACACTGATCAGTTGGACCTGGAGAAAGATACGGATAGTGCGGTACACCAGAAAAGTGACTTCCAATATTCAACCACAACGCTACCGCACATCCGCAAACAGCGCCGATTATAACACCTCTTGAAGTTGCCTTTCGGTACATTGTTGACAACAAAAATATAGCAACAACTGGCCCGTCAAAAGATCCCATGAAGCTGTCAAAAATTGCGACAACCGAACCAGGGATTTGTGAAACCACAAAAGCAAGTGTTAGTGCAATTAATCCATATAATAACACAATCACTTTGGACAGTTTCGTCGCTTTGTCAGCGTGCATGTTTGGGAACTTTACTTTGATAATATCTTCATACGTCACTGCAGACAGACTGCTTAGACAAGAGGACATTGTACTGAGTGCTGCACTTGACAAAGAGGCCGTGAATAATCCCGCCATTCCAGGGAGCCGCTGAAACAAATCCAAAGCAGCAAACGGCAAGATTTTATTGATATTATCGACTACTCCAGCCTCTAGAATGTCACAGTGTTTAGCAACATAGTACGCATATACAGCTGGACCCTCAAACGCTGCCATTAACATAAATATACAGTAAAATGGTGCAGCTATGAAATATAGATTACGTGCTGTTTTCACGGACGGCGTTGAGTACACCCTTTGCATTGCTGGTTGCGTAAGTGTTAAGTATAAAAAGGCACTGAAACTACCGAAAGAGGTATTCCAAAACTGGTAACGTATGGTTGGATCAGGCCTGAAGTCGGTCGATTCAAATCTGTCATTTGCGTATTCAAATACTTTCGCTGTTCCTCCGGCATCGATACTTGTCTTGACAAGAACAGCTATCATTCCTGTCACCATAACAACAAGCTGAAAAACGTCAGTCCAAATTACAGCCTTGATGCCTCCAACCGATGTATATATTGTAGTGACAATAGTGTAGATGAGAATTGTTCCCCAGAATGGAATGCCAAGAACAACTTCAAGAGCAACGCACGTACCTACCATCACTGTTGCTATGTAGAACAAACTGAATATAATACCAGCGACAAGCGTTACATAGCGAACAGAATTGTTACCGTATCTCAACAAGAAATACTCGTTTACGCTGGTTAATTTCAACGGATGGAAAACTGGAACAATGAACAGAGCTGCGACAACGTAAGCAGCAGTACTTCCAACTACGTTATATCCGACTCCAATACCATACGCATATCCCTCCGCAGGAAACCCAAGTATCATTAAAGACGACTGAAACGTTACAATGAATGAAAGAGCCACAGGCCAAGTCCTGTTCTTTCTACCCGCCAGAAAATAGTCTGCAGGTGTGTTTCGTTTCCTCTCCCACACGGCAAAGAATAGCCCAATAGAAAATGATATTCCCAAAGTACAAGTTAAAACCAAATAATCAGCAATTCCGAACTTCATCTTGTAAAAATTATCAAAAACCTGTGGCAATCTTATATGAAAGTTACACCTCACTTGTTAAAATGTTAACCGCGTTGACAGCGAAGCAAAGCGTTTTGCATAGATAGTCATCCTATCAAGCACTACTTATTCGTAACTTGTAGTATAGGGTATACATTAATAAAATCAATAATTGTACAAATAAATACCCCTTTGCTTAAAAAGAGCTGATCCATTGCAAAATGAATAATTAAAGCGATACCGGGAAAGAAGTAACCCATAATCCCGTACGCGTGCTGGGCGATAATCTCCGATATCGCGCACCTGTTCTGAGACTTTAATAAAAAGAAGAAAAAATGCGATATTTGATTTGATGCAACGATTGTGTATCTTTTATTAAAGACCCTTTTTGTTATACAAATAAATTTACATATCCGACAATAGCTTTATAAGGCGTACATTGCGTTAAAATGTGTCTGGATATCAATTTGTCATAGAGCGAAATAAAATTAAGTTTCCAGTTTTAAAGTACTTCGTTTTTTATACTTTTCCAATGCCGATATTATGACAGTTCTGGTCTTCCATATTTATTATCGGTCTGAGTTATTTTTGCCACTGTTATGGAAAGGGTTAGTACATCAGTATTAAAACCTTTATTTCATGTTTTCCAGTGAATAAAAAGTGATAATCCACAGTTTTGAAACACTGGATAACCATTTTTATTTTCACTGTTTTTTGCAATCTTTAACCCGGTTTAACGTCAAAAGGTATACCGAGCGTAATTAATGCTGGAAACCAGGCTCTCGATGACGTCGTTAAAATGACTTCATTTGTGCTATGTTTTCTGATGACGTGTCCCGCAAATTTCGTTATTTTATAGAAACAAACGTAATAAAAGGAGAGTTTAAAAAACATAAAATCAACAACAAAAAGGGTTGGTATCGGTGTAATATCACGTTAATTTCACTCATGAACACCAAAAGTATTCATTTTCGCTCGTGGCTGTGCCACTCGTTTAAAACACGATTATTCATTATTTTTATTATTGTATGTAAGTATACCTAAGGACAAAAGTTCTGTCCGGTATAATTAAAGAAATATAAAAACTTAAATTGGATATTTTGTTCATAATTAGAAAAGCATACGAATATCATCATTTTCGAGTCAATTTACACATTTTCAATATTCGTGACGTCGAATAGAATGTTCGTGTGCGTATAACGCACGTGCAACATGTGTCGTATGCTCACTGTCCTCTAGCCAACATAAAACGCGCAAATGTTTCTATCTTGAAAGCTTCTTAATTACAACATATGTTGAGTATTCGTCTAAATGTTTACGTCTTACAATAGGAATATCCTTTAGTAACAAAACTCACTTGAAATTTTAGTGATTATAAGCTTCATGTACATAAAATTTAGATGAATGTGAAATTCATGGTTTATACCGTCACGGTTGATTGAATGTTTTGTATAGAATTCTTACCACCTTGTTATGTAGCAAGCAGTCTCAAAATATAAATTTGCAAATAGAAAATTAGAAATAATTTACAATTAAAATTTAATAAAACAATTTTGAACCGGACAGAACTTTTGTCCTTAAGTATATTTGCCTTTGTAGCAAATTAGATCGCTAGCGGAATTAACCAGTGGAATTAAGTACAACGTTAATAACTTCAACGAAGGCTTTTCAGTATTGTTAACGAATTTGTTCACTACTACCGATACGGTGATAAAGTAATTATTGCCACCTCACCAGTGAGACAAGTGATGCGGGTTTTTAACTGTTACAAGCAGTAAAATGTAAAAAAACAACAAACGAAAGCGTAAACCTTATGCACTTGCTTGACTGATGATGTGATTTATTTTTCAAACTGCAAAAACTTAAAACACACTTTGAGCGTGTACTCCCTACCATATCATTGTGTGCTTATTTTGACTGAGTGTTGAATAATTGATAATCTTTGGACTATGCAGATATTTCCTAGCTCTGTAAGATGAATTATTGAGCATAACTTTTAACATTATAGTCACCATTAATGATTAAGCTTGTGAGGAAAAGGTCAGATCAATGATTTATTAAAACGTTTACTAGTAGGTAGGTAGATAAGAACCAGAGTATTGATTATGTATGAATTTATTAGCCGGTTGGAGCTACCTTAAGAATACCACGTGATGGTAGTTGATTTAGTGTTTGATGGGTATTGAAGAATCATTCGAGGTTTCGTCACCAGGTCGTTTACACTCAGATTAAAAAAGGGGTTTTATGTGCCTTATGTACTGTTATAACAATTATTTTTGTGTTTTCAGATTTCATCTGCTGATAGATTGTTAAAGACATCCTCCGAGCCGGAAGTGCTGCGCATTACTAATTCTTATTCGCAATTCATGTCTTACATGTCGAACAATGACATAGTTAAAACAAGTGATTATAATATGTATGTAAAGCGGTCATTGTTTCATGTCCGTCGACGTTAACATTTAAAAGCATGTAAAATACTGTTTTAACGAGGATTATTTCATGAACTACGCACGATATGTTCTGTAAGTCGTTTCATATTTCCTCATTAATCGGGGATGTGTTTATGCACGTTCGTCTAGTTTTTGGCATTAAAATAGTTCGGGTATGTCAGGGGACTTGAGATGTCTTCGCTGGTCTTGAGCATGGATTCTCCTACCTCCCCCTCCCACGACTGAGTAAGGTTGGGAAGCCTGCTCGCAGCATTAACCTGACTTTGGCATTCAAGTGTCTGTATTGTATTCATCATGCAAACCATTTACAGTCCAATTACGCTTTTAGTATTGATTGTTATTTTTGGCAATTAATGCATTTTTGATATACTGGTTGTAGCTAAGAAAGAACGAATGTACATGTATGTGTAGCGTTTGCGAAAATAGACAGTTGGCCTATAACGGGCCTCATCCCTTGTAAAAATAATCCATAATGAAGATATGGTATATATGTATTGGTTTTAGGAAAACACATGGTAGCGAAAATGCAGGTTATATAGAGGCTATTTGTTTGTTTCAGTGAAATATCGATCTTATTTCAATTTTTTTTTTTAAATGTCAGTGATTTTTGTGTTCACGTCGTGTTTTGATTATCTGTGCAGTTTTTTAGTCAGGAAATATATTTTACATTGAGTGATGCAGCATTAAGTATATCACGGTGTAAAGTTAAGATGCGCAGTAATGTAATGACGAAGACCGTAGGCACTGAGTGATTAATTACATATTCTAACGCAGTACCGATGTAACGTCGTTTCTGATTGATGACGTCGTTTAAATTTGCGACTATTAAATATCGTATATACAGTCGCAAATATCAAAATTTCAAAACAGTTATTCCTATAATATATGAACGATAAACCGTGACATACTTACCGGTATATTACCCAGGAAGAAAGACAAGTATACTTCACATAAACATGCTTATTTGGAAGTAAATGATAAATTGAATTATACTACTATATATGAAGTTGAATGACTTTCCCTGTCGTTATACGACGCGTAAACATGTTGGTTTTGCCCAGAACTTTTATTCTCCCTACCCAATTTTATAATCATGGCACTTCTTGCACTTGGTTATGTTAAAAGCAACGTGTGATATTATATTTTCTTTCGTGGTTTTCAAGGGTTTTCTTTGATATAACGCTGTATTTAATCAAGATCAAATTGCAATTTTAGTGTATTCGTCAACATTTATGGTTACAAATGAAACATAGGGAAGAAGAGTACTTTTTATTCCCGTGTGTTTGTTATTTTCCTCCAGAGAACCTTCACGTTATTCAGACGTAAACCTTTTTTCTGAAATCTTTCTACAAAACATGTATGAATATCAGATTAAAGTATATGTTTTTATTTACGTTGACTTAAATAGTCTCAGTGGTAATAATGAAGATTTTATTGCAGGTGTTGAAAATGACAGTAATGAAGATGATTTTAAGTCTAATGTTTTGACTATTTGAGATGACGTATATTTCAAGCGAAGTCATCGCCAAAACTATCCGTGAATGCAGTTAAAGTTTATTGGATTTAAACACATTATCCAAAAAATTGACCGCTTGATCGAAATACTGAAAAACTTTGGGAGAACCCTGTATAGTGAAAAATGATCGGCGTGTTTAACGCTTTTTAAATTAAGTGATAGTTGTTCTTCCGAACAAAACGTAAAAGGGTCAAAGATGTGAAGTGTTTACATAAAGATGTATTATAATGATTGTTCTGAATAAATACTATAGGCCTTCTGCCGCCAGAAATGTTAAAATATAGCGGGGAAAAGACGTGTTTTTATCAAGCAAGAGTTCAGAGTTGCGTTCTCACGCAATACCACTTTTGTAGTTCCTGGTTCCTTATTTCGCTCATTGAAAGCCATTCTGTTGCGTCTATGATGCTTTGCATCAATATTAATAAAACGAAAAGCAAGGCTGGGTGGGAGGGAAATCTTTTTAATAAACTTCAAGAATACAAATCATTTTTCTACCTTCTACCGATTAAATTCTGTATTATTTAGTGAAAAGATATGTATTCAATTGTTTATGTAAGTAAGGATAAAAAATATTCTATTTTCTACTCAGTAAGACCTGAAAAGTGAAAATTAGTGTTTTTCATAATTTTGGCGGCCATCTTGGACGCCATCTTGGATTTCTATGAACGTACCATCATGCGGCAAGTCCACCCAAATTTTTCCGACATTTATCTAAACATTGATATGAAAATATGCCGGTACACGTTTTGCACACGGGTTCTTTATCCACAGATAATGCTATTCACATATGCTACAGTCTTTTCAAATGTTTTATAGTCCTCAGGGACTGGACTATAAGTCGAAAAAGGGCCATAATTGTGACCAAAAATGTACTCTTGTTTGTTGATGGAGGTTATGATGGTAAACAAGGATTGGCAGTTTCAAAGCAATACCTCTTATGGTTTTGAAATAAAGGTTGGGTGGTACGAAAAACTTAACCAAGGTGTGACGTCACACCAACGCCAACGCCGAGGCGAGTAGGATAGCTTAACTTTTCTAAGAAAATTCAAGTTAATAGAAATACTTTTCAAATGGATTTGTTTGACGTCACAATATTGACCGCGTTACGTCACAAACAAATTCATGATGGGTGTCTGGGGGTTCCAGACTGATTTTCTAAAATCGCAAATTAATGTTGTATGTTGTTGAATGAATTAAATTTCGGCCATTCTTACAAGAGAGCAGTTAACCTTACCATCGTTCCTTGGAAATACCAGTATTAGATCCCTATCGGCCAACTTTCTCACAAAAAGAGACATTTTCGGTAGCAGGGCTCGAAACCATAACCCTGCTGAAAATTTTGATATATGACAATAATTGTTAGATTTTATAGACCGGTTAGGTTCTTTCAACCACGGGATATTTGCTACACTATATTATCTTATGTTTTTCAGTGGTTTATCGAAATATAACGGTGGATTATACTCCGATAAAATCACTGTTCACGCAGTGAAAATTATCAAAATCTGTTACCCGGATTAACGTCAAAACGTATATCGAGTGTAATAATGCCGGAAACCATATGACGATGACGTCGTTAAAATGACGTCATGCTTGTGATGCTTTCTGGTGACGTTTCTCGCGATTTTTGACATTTTAATGCAGTAAACTCAGGAAAATATATAATATATATAGTTTGAGACATAAAATAAAAAGAAAACTTGTTGGTATCGATGTCATATCACAATAATGTCACTCGTGAACACCAAAAGTAGTTATTTTCACTCGTGGCCGCGCCACTCGTGAAAATATAACTTTTGGTGTCCACTCGGTGAAATTATAACGTGATCTTACACCGAAACCAACAATAATTCCTCTATATATATGACAGGTTACAGGGATTGTATGTCAGCTACCACGAAGCTGGTCAAACATCGGAGAAGCCGATCTGATTGGCAAGCAAACAAAATTTAGTATGCAGGTGGGTAGGCCTATTGCAGATCAATTGAAAATCTCTTTTTCAGAAATGAAGTATAATTGCAACACAGAAGACGAAAGAGGTTAACTTATTCTATTTTGCAACAATTTCATTTGAATAATTTACTAAATAGATTACAAAGGACTTACGTCTTAAAAAAGAGTTTGGTACGATGTCTTACACGGATAACTTGTCCAACATTTAAACCGTTATCATGGAGGTTAGGATTCTCAGTCTCAGAGACTGGAAACGCGGTTCTGTCGCGTATAACAGAGGGAAGAAAATAGTTCCTATATACATGTAGTTATGCATTTATTTCTGGAACTTAATTTATGTTGTAGAGTTTGTAATTGATTAAGAGTTAAGCAAGATATGCCAGTTTTATTGCTTTTCACATCAAAGCAAGTTGTTAATTGATGTGTCTTTATTATGTCTTCCAATTTTCCCATTTTAGTTCATTACAGAGCTCTTCTATGTTATGCACTATGGTGACAACTTTTACAATTCTTGATGTTTCTGATTGAATTTACTTAATATTTCGCTTCTGGGTCAATTGTCTAAGTCTGAGTCAGTAAGCTCAAGTAGTGGCGTACGAAGGACATGTAAAGACAGACCTTTTTCATGATTTGGTGTATAATGAGCGCTTAAAACTGCTCACTCTTAGATTTTGGAGAAGAAAATAAAGTTCTTCAGACTCTCTGAAATTAACATATTTTAGAACGAATAATCAAACACAAAGCTTCCAGTTTAAACTAATGTCGAGTATATCTGTATATAATAAATTGTACGCTATCAAATAATAAAGTGTAACAAACGCTTTTGAACATCTTAAGATAACAATACAGCGTAGCGGTGCCGTTTAACCAAATCCAACTAACATTTCCAATGGATTTTTGTAAATTGCTAATTAGATTTTTACTTTCGTTGTTGAGTCCAGCATCTGCCTTTACATTTTATGCTTGAATAAAAATGTTGTAGAAATAATTTTTTCTTCACCTTGAACTGTGAGCAAGCAGTTTCAAAGAGAGTCCTTTGAAATTAACCTAATATCGTTGCTTTTATTCTCATGATGTGCGGTTCAAAATTTGCTCAAAAATAACCATGACAAAGCTTTTGTCAATGACATTTTGTAATTAAATTTTAGTACAAATGCAGTGAGCTAAAAAGTGTATGCGCAACAGTCACTAAACATTACGGAATTATTTATTATAGTATAGTCCCTGACTATTGACATTATATACGTAGTCCCTGACTATTGACAAAGAGAGTGAGATCAATAGTGTATAATACTTTATCTACTGTCATCTTCAATTTTCCTGAAAGGGTCTGGATTCATTGTAATCATTGCTCGTCTGTATTACACATAACACCAATCTAAGTGTTTCCTCGCAAATATTCTGCACTGTGATGTAAAATTAGCCCCACGCAGAAAAGCTTACTACATTGTACTAGTATATATGCTACAACCTAAGTATTTTAGCCAGACTAACATTTATTCCATGCAAATAATTCCATACTTTAAGCCTATACTGAAAGAATGTTCTGGGCTATGCTGGAATTTGAAACCTTTAATATTGTTTCTGTTTATTTTGGTTTGCTTGATATTGTCTTTATTTTCAACAACAATATAACTAAACTTTCTATTTAATGAAATGTTTGAAGATACTTGAAAGAAACCAGATTGTCCTATCTACTCCCGGATTATACACAAGTCCAGTGACAATAAGTCTATTTTTGTCGTCTCTGGACCAATCATATTCCCAAGTCCTTTCTCGAACATGAGATATGCCACACATGTCATCGCCTCGTGCAGGGCAGACACACTGATTGAACAACTATCATAACGCCATCCGCATTAGCGAAATATATGTTGTGTGCAATCATGTAAAATATCTAGATGTATTTTAACATCTAATGCTGACACCTGCGTTGAGTGACTATGTGCTATGTGTATGAACATTCTATTTTAGGACAAGACTTCGTTGTTCAATTAAAATACTTTATCTAATGTTCAAGGGCACTGTTAAAGCGAAACTCTATGAAAGAACACGATACAATTTGTGTCGAGTACTTACCAGTAGTTTCAATATCAAGCAAGTTAACCCACACAGAAACTAGAGACCATTTTCAAAAGTATTAAATTCCAACATAGTCCTGATTATCTTCAAACAATGGCTGAAGTTCAAAGCGATTTCCTCAACTGATTTTAGCGTGAGCATGAATATTTTATGGAGTAGCCTGTGAATGGTTTAACTTTCTTTCAACAGCTTGGGCTGAACTATTTCAAGCACTATCGGTAATGTTTTCCAGTAGAAACAGTTTTATAGCTTAATCAGTAAAACAGATAAACGACGATCACAATGAATCAGATTGTCACAGGAAAATGAAGAAGACAACTTTATTATCCTCTTTGTATATAGTCTAGGGAAATCCCCTTGAATTGTTTCCATGTATTATCTTTTATATTGCCACGTATCATGTTACCATCAACTAAGTATACTTTAACTTATACATATTCCACAATTATGCAGCAGTTGGATTTCCAAAGTTTGATTAGTACCATCGCAATGTTGTGATATTAAAAATCTTATGATTAGCTTACAGTAATATCTAGCTTAGAATTCAACAAATATCTAATCCGATTAATTTAAATGAGGGATATTCAAAAGCGTTTTTCAGTTAAAATTGCTTTGTCAAAATGAATCGTTAGACATATTACGCCAATAGTTAATTCTGTAATGTTTAGTGACAGTTGTTTGTACACATTTTAGCTCACTGCGCTTTTACTCAAATTTCGTTACAAAATGTCATTAACTTTGTCTTGATGATATTTTGTGCAAATTTTGAACTGCACATCATGTGAATAAAAGTAACGATACTAGGTATCTGTTTGAACACCCAGTATATACCAAATCATGAAAAACGGCCAGAATGTTTGTTTTGGTCTCTATGTGCCCTTGTGTGGACTTTGCTGGAACATAGTGACTCAGCCTTGGAGAATTGTACCACAGAAGAGACGCAAAACATAAAGTCAATAATAACAAGAGCTGTCAGTAGGACAGCACGACTTTTTAGTGATTGCCACTAAAATAAACTTTTGACAGTTTCAGGGAAAACAAGGATTTGTACAAACAAGGGCCAAAAGTAGCAAGATAGTTATCTTAAATGTTTGATATCCGTGAATACTATAGGAAAGTTGTAGATTAATGCTTCAAGTGGTTGATATATGTGCATTACAGTGCGAGTTTCACACAAGATTTTAACTAGGAATTTCTTAGTACAAAATCAAGAAACATTTTCCCAGAGTTATCTTCTCTTGTTTACATATAGGCGTCATGATGGTACATAAGTATTCAAACCTCAAATGGTTAAGTCAACAAGTAGACAGTAATACAGAATTTAACCAAGTTTCTGGGTCAAAGGTCATACTTCAAATTAAATCCTTGACAGAGTTACCTTCTCTTGCCTACAGATGGGGGTAATGATGCAAACAAGTATTCCAACTTTCAAAGCAGTATCTCAAAGGGTTAAGTCAGTAGTAGATTTTACCCCTATTCAATGCATTTTCTAAGTAAAAAAGGGGCATAATTCTGACAAAATCCTTTTCAGAGTTATGTATTCTTGTCCGTGGATGGAAGTAATGATGGTAAATAAGTATGGTAAGTTTCAAAGCAATATATCTAATGGTTTTGAAATAAAGTGGGGTGGTACGAAAAGCGTAACCAAGCTCAATACACTTTCTTAGTCTAAAAAGGGGCATAATTCTGTCAAAATTGAAAAAGTTATGTACTCTTGTCTGTTGACGGAGGTTATGATGGTAAACAAGTATGATGGAGGTTATGATGGTAAACAAGTATGGTAAGTTTCAAAGCAATACCTCTAATGGTTTTGAAAAAAGTGGGGTGGTACGAAAATCTTAACCAAAATGTGACACCAACGCGGACGTCGACGCCGGACGAGTAGGATAGCTCCCCTTTTCTTCGAAAAGTCGAGCTAAAAATGAAACATCAAGAATTATCACTGGTGTCACCAGAGTACCTACCATAAAAAGCTCTATAATGTACATTAATGGGAAACTTGGAAGACAGAAGAAAGACGCATAGTTTAACAACTTGCTTTAATGTAAAAAACAAGAAAACACGGCAATGCCGCCAAAGCAGGTTTAATCGGCGCCTGTAGAAATTGTAGAATTAAACAAGAGCTGTCAGTAGGACAGCGCGCTCGACTTTTTTAGTGCTTGCCAATAAAACAAAACTTTGAGGGTAACAAGACTTTAACTAGTAACTTTAAAGTACAAATCAAATCTTGCTTACAGATAGGTGTCATGATGCTTACAGATAGGTGTCATGGTGGTACATAAGTACTCCAACTTTCAAAGTAATATCTCAAATGGTTAAGTCAACAAGTGGACAAGAATGAAAATTTTAATTGAGTCTCCAAGTCAAAAAGAGCCATAATTCAAATAAAATCCTTGACATAATTACCTTCTTCTGCCTATGCTTGGGGATCATAATGGTAAACAAGTATTCCAACTTTCAGAGTAATATCTCAAACAGTTTAGTCAAAAAGTGGACTTGTACGAAAAACTTAACTAAGATTCTAAGTCAATAAAGGGCCTTAACTTTTAAAGAAAATCCTTGACAGAGTTACCTTTGCTTGCCTACAGATTGGGGCAATGATGTAAACAAGCATTCAACGTTTCAAAGCAATATCTCTAAGGGTTAAGTCAATAAGTGGATTTTACCCGTATCATATGTATTTTCTAAGTAAAAAAGGGGCAGAATTCTGACAAAAACCTTGACAGAGTAATGGTAAGTTTCAAAGCAATACCTTTAATAGTTTTAAATGAAATGGGGTAGTACGAAAATTCTAACCAAGCTCAATACACTTTCTAAGTAAAAAAAGGGTCATAATTCTTTCAAAACCCTTGAAAGTGTTATGTACTTTTGTCTGTAGATGGAGGTTATGTTGGTAAACAAGTATGGTACGTCTCAAGCCATACCTCTAATGGTTTTGAATTAAAGTGGGGTGGTAAGAAAAACTTAACCAAGGTGTGATATCAACGCGGCGCCGAGGCGAGTAGGATAGCTCCCCTTTTCTTCGAAAAGTCGAGCTAAAAAAAAGAAGAAAGTAAAGGAGAGGTACCTTGACAGCCCCCCCCCCCCACTCTCTTTTACCCCTTCAGAAAAAAAACCATTAAAAAATTTAATGAGAATTGAAAAAATCTATTAAAGTAACCTTGACCCTAATGACTCGCAATGCAATATCAAGCTTCATCTCCATGCAAGCTACTTTCACATCAAGTTTCATTGCAATTGGTCATTCCGTACTCAAGTTATTGAGCGGAAACCTTTTTTCAATTTTTAGTAGCAGTGGCCTTGACCTTAATACTAGTGACCCCAAATGCAATCCGAAGCTTCTACTCCACGCAAGCTACATACACGCTGAGTGCCATTGCAATTGGTCACTCGTAACTCAAGTTATTGAGCGGAAACCATTTTCTATTTTAATAACAGTGACTTTGACCTTGACCCTAGTAATCCGAAATGCAATCCCAAGCTTCCTTTCCACGCAAGCTACCTACACGCTAAGTTTCATTGCAATTGGTCAATCTTAACTCGAGTTATTGAGCGGAAACCATTTACCTATTTTAACAGTGACGTTGACCTTGACCGTAGTGACCCAAATGCAGTTTTAAGCTTTGTCTTCATGCAAGCTACATACACATCCAGTTTCATTGTAATTAGTCATTCCTAGCTCGAGTTATTGAGTAGAAACCATTTTTCAATTTCAGTAACAGTGACCTTGACCTTGACCCTAATGACCCCAAATGCAATCCTAAGATTTGGCTCCACGCAAGCTACATATACACTGAGTTTCATTGCAATTGGTCACTCCTAACTCAAGTTATTAAGCGGACATTTTTTCAATTTTTTAGTAACAGTGACCTTGACCCTAGTGACCGAAATGCAATCACAAGCTTCCTGTCCACCACGCAATCTACATACATACCGAGTTTTATTTCAATTGGATACTCCTTACTCAAGTTGTTGCGTGGAAACCATTTTTCTACTTTTAGTAACATTGACCTTGACCTTGACCCTAGTGACCCTAAATGCAATCCTAAGCTTTGTCTTCATGCAAGCTACATACACACCAAGTTTCATTGCAATTAGTCACTTAAGATATTGAGAGGAAACCAAATGGTTAATGCCCGACCACCCGCCCGCCGGACATACAACATCGCCATTCTAATAAGCAGCTCTTTTCTAAAAAAAAACCTGCTTCATAATAAAACCCGCATATCTCGTTTAACTCTTTATCAACCATAATCTCCACAACATAAACTACATTTCAGAAGTAAATACGTAACATGTATATGTAAATTATTTTCTTCCGTCTGTTATTCGCGATAGAAACGAGTTTCTAGTCGCCAACTTTCTGTGTCTGATTTTAAAAATAGATACCCCCATTTTGGTAGGGCAAGTTATCCATATAAGACATCGTATTAAATTCACTTCAAAATGAAACTCATTTGTAATATATTTAGAACATTATTCAGCGATACACCACAATGCTCTTGTGGTACAATAGAAATAGTTCTACTACTTTCTTCTTGGATGTTGCAATTATACTTCAAAAAGAAAAATATTTTCAATTGATCTGCACTGTCTTGCTACATACCAAAATGTTTTCTTGTCGGATCGGCTTTTCCGGTGATTGAACATCTCCGTGGTTGAGAAGTTATAGTAGCTGACTTGAAATCACTGCAACCCCTCTTAGACTGAGCGTCATGGATTCGAGCCCTGTCATCGACAATATTTTTTATGTGCAAAAGTTGGCACATAGGGATTCGCAGGAACGGTGGTTAGGAAAATTGCCTCCCTGTAAAATTGATCAAAATACGATTGAGACGAGCGTTAAACGCATTCAACCACATACAACAACAATGTCCGTTGATTGTACTAATGTTGGAAAATGGTTACCAACTCGTATTATGTTATTGTGATCGCCTGATGTCCGTCGACGGCTGTCGTCCGTCAACATTTGGTTTGTTTACACCTTAGAACCTACATTTCGTCACCGATCCTAATCATGTTTGAACAGAATGTGTATGTCTATATGGATGGAAGAGTTCGCTTATGGGATTGACTGGATTAATACGTCCAGAGTTATTGCCCCTAATTTAACAAAACAATGCTATATTCAACTTTGTTCACACTCCAACACCTTCGTTTCTTCTATAATATTAATTATATTTACACATAGGCTTCCTGACCCAGTTAACGGTGGTCTTAATGTAAACATGCTAAAATAAGTTGCAAAATCATTTTTCAGTTAGTTACTTGATTAAATTTAGTAGATTGTCATTTCAACAATATTGTGAAACCATCAAAACATCTAAAAATTCCATGCAATGTGCGCTATTTGGACCCAAATTAACATGTATGCAAACAAGGTCGAAGGTCATTTTTGTACCAGTAACCGGTGCATCAATAAAAATCTCCTCCAGACAAATTTCAATGGGACCAAATGGTATTGGGTGTTTTTTACCCTAACACCGGTCTTAATTTCGATGAGCAGAAGACAAATTTGAGAAATTCAAGATGAAAGAAAGTCGCATTCAGTTGGAAATGATAGACATCCATAACATTCCTTGTTAGATATAGATTTTTATACAGTATTTGGTGTTTTACTTAAAAATGCTCATTGCATAATCACTGCATACAATATTTATGAATTTACAACTTTATACAAGTTGCAAGAGATTTTACAGCGTAATGTGAAAATTCCTGTATGCAAATAAAATGACGTCATCAATATATTTGGGATTAATGAGTTGCACCAGTTACTGGTATACACCGTTTACTGGGTCAGGGAGAATAATGTGTATGAACATAGGCTCTCGGATAAGTTTGATAATGGTCTTGATCAGATGAATACTTGGGTAATGGCCTACTTTGATTTCATTAATATGAAAATAGGCAATACCTATATCGGGCGAAAGCATAACAGGAATTTCATTTTTAGAAATGGAACGAATTTTCAGGGGACGCAAAACAGGTTCAAGTTCCGAAAATTATTGGTCACGAATATCCATAGAGGTTGATGCGAAAAGAAATGGTGCTTTTTATGGCGTCACAAGAAAGAACATCAAACTTTAGGAATGTGTGTAAATAGGATATCTTTACATTTCAAAGTACAAAGCTAAAGTGTTGCGTTTTCAAACACAAAAGTTGCAGACATTTAATGACAACAACA
>JAUMHA010097962.1:0-15527 GCA_032359765.1 Saxidomus gigantea
TTAGAATTACATACCTTTTCGACGCTTTCCGCATTTGGTGCCACGTGTTTTATAATGTGCAGGTATTAACGACGGCAACTTGCTTCTACTTCGCTATCACCTAAAAAGTACTAGCAGCCGTAAACTGGAAGAAATGTTGTAGAGAGAGAATATTAAATGTCAATGGCAGTCCCCTTTGTTAATCTATTTTGAATACGATAGGTAAAAAAGAACTGGATCTTCTGTAACATAGTTATCATCTTTGCATTTCGTCGTATCGAATGCACGTCACTGTCTCTTCAAAACACTCTAAAAACATACTATTTACAGAAGTAATATAAAAAGCACATTCGGATCCACCTGTCAAACTGTCTTATTACACTAGACTTTCTGTAGCTAGGGAAACCAGATCATATCTTTGTTCTGATGCGATCAGTTTACGTGGCCATGTGCTTCATACGGTGATCGCCTAGACTTATCAAAGTCTGTAGAGATTGAGAGGTCTTTTTTCTCTTGAAATCCATTTTCTCAAATAAAATATATCTATAAAAATATGTCTCAATTCAATTAAAGTCCTAGGACCACATTTACAAGTAGCTCTCGTGTTATCAAGTAAGATGTCTTAATGACAGAATGGACCTTTATTTATTTCATAACATTCCTACCTTTGTTTTTTAAATCGATAGGTCCATATTAGAAACATAGCGCAGTATTTTTTTCAATGGAATTGCAAAAGATAAGGAAGGCTTTCTGGCAACACACTGTCTTGAAGAAACAACTTGAATACGAAAGAAAGGCATATGTCAACATCGTTTTAGAATGAATAGAACATGGTTCTATCATTATCCTATCAATGAATTTATGTTACTACATGTATATCAATAAATTCAAAGTGATCCTAGGACTTTAAACTCAGAGTCAGTCTAAGGAATGAGAAATTGAATGAAGTTGCAAAAGATAAGAAAGGTTTTCTGGCAACTCTCTGGCTTGAAGAAACAACTTGAATACGAAAGAAAGGCATGTGTCAACATCGTTTTAGAATGAATAGAACATGGTTCTATCATTATCCTATCAATGAATTTATGTTACTATATCGATACATTCAAAGTGATCCAGGGACTTTAAACCCAGAGTCAAAGGAATGAGAAATTGCAAAGATATTATAAAGTTACCGGAACATACACGAGGTTATGACTCTTGGGACTGATACAAGTATAGGTGATCTCCCTACGGGGCTGGTATATCAGCGTCGTTAGACTATAATTAAGTCTTGGCCTTTGTTGTATCGTGTCTATATACGGACTAACCTGTAATATGACAATGGGGAAAAAAGAGACTTTGTCAATCATACCACAGCTTTTATGCCACTCATTTTTTTTCTGACGTTGGCGAACAGAAGATATATTGATCCAGGAGTTGATCTTCTATAGTTTCTTTCAAAAAAAGGATCAATTAAGCCTTTCCATAATGACTTTGGCCGACTTCCGCTATTCAAAACAGCAGATCATTATATATTGATATGTTGATTTAGTTCTTAGAAGTTTCGATCTGATTGTTTAATGAATTAAGTCAATGCAACACCATGATGAAAACAAGTAAAGTAAAAAATGTTTCATGAATATATGCTAACAACGTGAATCATATTGTAATTTACATTATCTTGCGCAAACAGCTAAACAGTACTCCTTTAATATGCTGTGTTGATATATTGATATAGACGTTTTTATTGATCAAACTGATAACCACCAAACTGCCAAATAGTATTATACTGTCTTATGTTGATAATCCACTTAAAACATTTTCAAAAAATTAAGAGTTCCCTTTGATAGTCAGATAATAGAAAGAACAATCTTTATACTTATCTAAAACAAGCATTCAAATTTAAATGTACTTTACAAGACATCCATTAAAAGAAGTCGGAAAATAAGAGCAATAGAGACAAAAGTGAAGGCCATATTTCCATTGTATTAACTGATTTAAAGTCCCATGACCACAACTACAGGTAGTTCTTTTTCACCAAGAAAGACGTCTTACCGGCGGTAATGACATTTATTTGAACTTTTTTAATCGATGTACATGCTCGAAATATAGAGCAGCATTTTGTTTTCAAAGATACTGCAAAATATAAGAAAGGCTTTCTGGCAACTCTTTTAGGTGAAGAAACGATTTGAATACAAAGAAATGAATATGTCAACACTGTTTAGAGTAAATAGAACATGGTTCCATCATGATCCTACCAGTATATTTATTTTACAATATCAATAAATTCAAAGGTGTCCTGAGGCGTTAATATTGTTTAGTAAAACGATTGTTTTAATTCAATTTTACGAATAATTGTGTTACGAAGGAAATATGTAGACCTAAATATCACATAGGGGGCGATCAATACTTATAAAATAATCATTACATCTGGTGGGAAAACGAATTAAAACATGCCTTTATTTGCAAAGGTCTAGTTCTTGTCCTTCCTTGGAACGAATTGCTGCATTGTCATAACTTAAATACCATTGAAACGGTCGTTAAACCCAGCATAAACAAACATAAACTAATGGAAACTCCGTCTAAATTTAGATATCTATTTTTCTGTAATTAATTAAGGATAGGAAATGAAGACATTTATCATGTTAAAACCTGATATCGACTACATTCATTAAACAGTATTTTTAGACATTTTCCAGTCTTATTTCAGGAGAAATTTGAAACGGAAATGTCAAACTAAAAGCTAAAGCATATTGAAGTTTAGAAGAAACAAGTTTTGTATTTTGTTGGATTTAAATGTATTTTCATTGGAATGTTATGTAACATCTTGGATGAGTATTTAAGAGCGACATCATGAAGCAAGGAAGCGTTCTTTGCAATCGAATCAAAAGTGTAACATTGGGACAAGGTTGATTTATTGCTTTTGGTCACTGCACATTTTCTTAATGTTCTCTACCTTTCTGTTCCATTTGAATTAATTCCCTTCAATACTTTTGAGTAATTATCAGGGCAAAACTTTATCTCGGACAAGCAAAATTCAGATGACGAAAGGAGATGATGAAAACTTATGCAAAAGGAGTTAAGTTTTTTTGTCACTGCACTTCCTCGTAATGTTTTCTATGTGAAATATTAGGTCGATTCCTTGAATAATTGTAGAGACACGATCCGGTCAAGCGCACTTTCAGATGGCAATACTTATAAAGTGCGATAACAGATGAATGGGGCAAGGTAGAGTTATGTTTAATGGTCACTGTCCTTTTTTCTTAATGTCCTCGTCTTTCTTTGTAATTTGAATATAAATTACCTTCAACGGACAGACGGACGCACATACAGACATAGCTGTAACTTTTTGCCAACCCTTCGGATGCATAATTAGGTCGGTCAAAAGGTATACATAGGTTATGTTTATTTATGATGAATGTGACATACCAATCTATAATAAACTTTGCTTTTGTATTTTTAAAAACAAGATACATAGCCACGGGCTCATGTTTCTTTTATACAACAAACATAAACACTGCAACATTTCAAGTTTCAGTTCTAGTTATAAAAATAATATATGCGTTGTGAACAAAAAACATTTTAAATAAAATATATTATATTTAATTCATTAATTGATCAGCCCTTCCGGTATGTCGGTTATTTATTTTTAATTGTTTTCTTGGAATTAAATTGCTTCTTTTAGTAGCGACTGGCTGAAGCCATTCGATCCATGACAATGTAAGAAGAATTGGGGGATTGGATGTAAATTGCCGTTTAACGATGTGGTTTCTATTTACTTTAACGGACAATTTCTATTAAACAAATGAAGTTAACAGTTGACTTTAAGTTGAAACGGGGTAAATTTATTAATTTATACTATCAGATCTACACATTCTGAGGTTATAATAATAATTTCTGAAACAAAATTGCAGGACGTTTTCAATCAACCCTAGGCAGGGATATGTGAGTCTGTGCCGACTGCTGCTTTATATTGTCTATAGGGTTTGTCGCTTTACGATTCCAAAAATTTTTGCAGTGAATACGTATTGTTATTTTTATTTCAAGTTAAAGCTACCGTACTGTATACTAGGTAGTTTTATGATAAACTGTTACCATACAGCTCAGTATTGATATCACAAATATCATCACAGTTTTATGTTAATTCCCAGGAATAGAGAGAGTAGAATGCACTAGTTTTCGTGAACTTAGTGACACTGCCTAAAAATGAAATTGGGGATGGTACGTCAATATACATGTATATCCTACTTATTATCTCAAGTCAATGAACATCACAAATGTACTTAAGTTTACGTGCACTCTATTATTAAAACTATTACACGTGACATAACGTTCATAGAATCTATTTACATTTTTATGTTCTCTGTCATCGACCATGTGTTAACAGATCAAATGATTATTGAAATGAATTGTATTAAGTTTGATTGATTGCCTGAAACCAATTACTTCATGCGTAACACAAGATTTAACGGATTAAAAGTAACGACGAATGTCCCTATTGAGTTACAGGAAATAATTCATTCTCAACTGCTCAACGCATGCTTTGAGTGATTATGTGGCTTTATTTATGTCTGCGTAAACGGCTACATGCAATATCTGAATAAAAAAGAAGACAACAATATATTATTGAATGAATAAAAGCGAGCATATAGAGTCTCTAGAACGACTATGAATTATGTTGACAGTCCAATACGAAATTCGGGTAGGTATTTTCCACTGTAATGCAACGCAACAAACGCTATTTTTAAAGTTTTCTTGAGAATTAGTATTGAAATAGAAATGCCAGATTTTCTAAAAGAAGCTTTAGTGGTACTTGATTGCATTTAATCTTATTGGTTCTGGATACAATAAGGCGGCAACAATAAATCTGCTGAAATGTCAATGACTGCGTTTTCTTGTTTATTACCATGAAATATGGTATGGCCATTCTTTTGGCAGCATAATCGTGAGCCATTTGCAGAGCGTTAAAAGATTTGAAATCACATGAAATGTGAATTACAACATGAGATAATGATCATGTTGCCGAGGTTAAATTTCGATTTTCAAAAACCAATCCGTACATGTAAAAATAGAGAAATTATAATTTACTTGTTCTATCAGATATGCTGTGCATTGGACGCACAAGACAAAATCATTTGCCGCCAGCAAGATATAATTTGTATTAAACGGAGGAAAGAAAGCACCCCAGCGTTAATAAATTAGTATTGTTTTTTTTTTAATGTTAAATAGTTGTATAATGAGCGTATTTTCGTTGACAAATTCCATAAAATTCCTATTTTCCAAGTGCATATTTTCTCGTTTACAAAATAGCATTAACTAAATTTGAAGAAGACACACTTCGATTTCATAAATCATACAGCATATCTCTCGACCATCAACCGTTTGACAGAGTTATTTGCATACAAAACAAGGCCATAATTTAGAAAATTTCTATAGCCAACACAGGAAGCCATTATTGTCTCACTGAATCATATGGTTTATATCACAAACTTTAAAGATTTGTTATCACAACATCCGGTATGTTACATAAACATAGCTATAATGAAAACAATTCAATTTGCAATACTTAGCGATAGAAACCCTAAGACAAACTGACAAATATTTCTTTTGTAGATCTCACAAAAGTGTTATCATGGCGAAATACGCTTCTGATATTGTACTGAGAGGATAGTGGTAGAACCAAGTTCTATTCGCTGTAAAGCTATGTGGACGACTTGACATACGCCTTATATATTCAATTCGTTTTTTCACGAAAAAGAGTTGCCAGATCGCCTTTTTTTCTTTCTTTGCAGTATTATTGAGAAAAACTATGCTTTATTTCTAAAATGTACTTATTGAAGCAAAGTTAGAAATGTTTTTGGTGCAAAGAAAGATCATTTCCGCCGGTAAGACATTATTTTTGGTCAAATAACAGCTACTTGTAATTGTGCTCCTGGGATTTAAAATAGCAAGGTCGAAAAGCAAATACCGTTGTCCATGAAGGATGAGAAAAACACAAAGCGTTCACTGCCATAGAGCTCAATCCATGAATCCATGCAAGATTACTACCATAAAGCTCAATACATGAATCCATGCAAGATCAATGTTAATTTGTAAATACATAGATACATGGCTAGAATCATGAAAATGTACAATTTACCGATAAATCACAAGAAGCATGTCTTTATATATAGACCTTGAAAATTATAAAGATGTAGAAATATAAGTGACGATAAATTACCGTAACTATTTTATGAAGGTCAACAAATAAACCAGGTGCAATAAAACGTCACTGCAAGCGCACACCACAGTTTTACTAATTAATGTAAGCGGGTTCTTGACGTACAAAATCTCAAACATTAAGATTATATTCCCTTAGAAAGAATTTGTGGTTTGTAGTTGTAATACTATACTGTAAATCGGGTAATTGTTGGATGAAGAAAATTTAACGATATGTGAACAGACAAACTCATTCGCGAATATCAAATTTTTGAAAGGAGAATTCTCTAACAAAAATTAATCTATGTGAAATGAATATTTCGCGAGATTTAAAAAAATTCACGAAAGTAGCGAAAATTAAGTCATCGCAAATACAACTCAATTTACAGTTATATGTTATCATTTACTGATTACCTTGACCTTTCTTGCACTGGCATATAAGTTTAGACAATATTTTTTCTTAATGGGAGTTTATGGTCTTTATATAGAATGTTTATCGGTCTCGAAAATGGGATTTTTTACCTTCAGCAAATCTCCCGGGAACGGAGATTTAGATAAAGATTTCTCGAATTACGAAGGCAATCATCCTAAATGTGTTACATTATAGTAATTATATTTCAAAAAGAGATTTTTGAACTTCATGACGTCAACTGCAAATGTCTTAGGAGTAAACGCTCACAAAAGGGCATTAACACTGTTTTATATCAAAGGAAACAATGTCTTCTGTAAATCGCAAGAGCAAAACACAGAAACGGACGTATTATTTCACATGTTAACACAGTAATCTCTATTGCTTGATGGAAGGAACTGCCTTTTAGATGAAAACATTTAATGTTTACGGTACTGTACTGTATTTATGAGGCAAGTGAGAACCTTTTCCTATGTGTAAATTACAAAAATCTCTTTAAATCTATTGATTTTAAATGACGCTTATGTAAATATTTATTCTTCGAATGTTCAACTTGAAAGCACTTTAACTCTCTGTAGATAGTTGTTCATTAAATGTGACAGGAAATATTTACGAATCTGTTTATCTAAGCTGACAATCGCTATACAAAATATTTACGTAAATGTCATTTGTATATCAAAAAGGTTATGTAAAGAAATATAAACCGACACATTTGGGGTAAACGTAAAATTAGTGATTTCCAATTGAACAGAACATTTTCCTGGACAAATATATGGTCTGAACATTACTATGGAAAGTTAAATTCTGACTCATACAATATCTACTAAAAATTTATCTGCAGAAAATCTTCATAAAATATTTACAGAAGATTGTCTGTCAGTTTCTTTATCTGCAATAGGTGACTTAACGAATGTAAGATTAATGATTTCGTAAAAGTACATTCATTGTAAAAATTAAAGCATAGTTTCCTTCAGTTCTAGCTTAGGTTCTCTATATCGTTTTCGAATGTTTTATGAAACTGTTATGAGAACCTCTTACGTTGTACGCTTTTACAAAAACACCACATACAATTTTCAAGTTACAAAGCGCATCTAAAGAATGAATCATCGAAAATTACGTATAACGGACTGATCTCCACTTTCTTCCTTTTTAAGCTGGTTCCTAGCGGAAATTACCGATTTGACGGCAAGACATTGGAGGAAACAACTGACGCGTTTGGTTAAAGATTATACTTACATGATACAAGGAAACTCATTGTGTACTGAAAGCGACTCCCTGTTGTTTCTTTTGAAACAATATTCCACTCGACTTTTGAAACAATATTCTGTTTCGACTTTTGAAACAATATTCTGTTTCGACTTTTGAAACACTATTCTCTTTCGACTTTTGAATCAATAATCTCTTTCGACTTTTGAAACAATATTCTGTTTCGACTTTTGACACAATATTCCATTTCGACTTTTGAAACAATATTGTCTTTAGTCCTTTGAAACAATATTGTCTTTAGACTTTTGAAGCAATATTCTATTTCGACTGTTACATGTAAAAAAGAAATGTACGTGACATTTAAACCTATTTTGATATAAACATTTATGATTTCAAAATTGACCAATTATACATATTTCTAAATTCGAAGAAAAAGTAGGAGACAAGCCTTATATAAAGGATTTTTTTCTACTTCTAAGTCCAAATGACCTGTTTTATAAATGTGCGTAAATGCATTTGAATACAGTGGCCATTAAATTTCGTGGACTTTTTTTTGAATGCTGGTAATTCGTTGGATTCCATTTTTCTTAAAGAAACTGATATTGTTTGAGCATTTTGTTTGGCTCTTTAACTCTTGGATTGTAAAATCTTCGACAATTAGAGTACCACAGAAGTTAATAGTTTTGCAGTATTTCAAAATCAATTTCTCACTGCACCAGCTAAAACGATATGCAACTTGGTCTCAATGGCGAGTTTGAATAATAACATAGAGGACTCGGGTTGGATTATCTGCAAACAGTTAGTCCACTTGACATGTGTCTTGGTTATTTCTTTGGATAAAGGGAACTTCTTTAGCATTAAAACTAAAACAAACTAGAACACATCCTTAACTAAAGTAATAACTATGATCTACACAAAGCTTAAACAGTGTATCAGGTTTTGAATCATAAACAAAACAATATGCTTGCGCGTAATTAACTTGATTTATAAGAAGTTTTCAAGTTGTTATACATGTATTCAAAAAAGAAAAGGTTCAAGCTATTGAATCTTAAATTCAAACTAATAACTTTTATCAACATGAACTATGAAAACGCAACGATTACTGAAAACTGTACTGCGCTGTTTAAGTAACTGTTTCCTCAAATCTGACTGGAACTACGTCTTTAAAGTTGTTAACAATAGGAACGAACCTTTTACCAAGCAGTTTGTTTTCGGTTCTATCCACTCGCTTTTTGTATTGCACAATGATTTGTAATTACATATGTTTTGTAAAAATTGGCGAATAAATATGTTTAAACTAACAGTAGGCCGCATTTATTAGCAAGTTTCCAAATGCCTTTGTCTTTATATATGAAAGGTGCATAAATGAAATTAATATTTAAGAAAATCTCTATGTTATACAACAAAATATTGTGCGTAATGCTTTGTACGTGTGCATAGACACTGACCTACAGTTGCAGACTTTAAACAACACTGAAGCAACCGCAAAGTGTTTTCGGTATTGTTTACTTCATTATTAAATTGGTACTTGTTAAGTTAAGAAGGTAAGTAATTAAAATCACTGAAGTTTTCTTTTCTTTCAAGCCAGACAACATCTTTCAGTAATTTACACTCTCCAGAAAGCGATTACTGGCAAATATTATCATTATTTTCTTTTCGTGGAGGCAATCAAATTAGTTACTTTTATTTCTAGGCTATTTGTATGCATTCTATATTACTTGAGTCTTAATGACATTTTGATAACCCTAATACAGTTTTCCAGCATACTAATTGAAACAAATTGCAAGCTTCCTTTGCTTAGAGAATCTATATGAAAGTTTTAAGTACTAGCTTCTTTGCCAGCATATCCCCATAAAAGATTATTGTGGAAAGAATTTGCCGTATAATTAATCAGAGAGTTTACGGCTAAAATTAGATCTTGTTGGATTTCCATTTTTACTGTTCGTAATGTGGCCTTAATTGACGTTGGCCTTATCTTGACAGTGGCATTGACCTGTGCACCGAATGGAAGTATATAACATTATTTTGCAATGACTAAATAAGGAAATATTGCAAAATAAAATAAGATGTACCTAGGTGTAATGACCTACGTTTGGTTTTCGAAAGGCTTCATTTATTTTGAAAACAAAGCAGTGAGTAGTTAAGTGCAGCCCTTTTTAAAGTACTCAGTGACACGTATATGCTTCCATATTTGTATAAAAAAAAGAGTTGTATCCTAGTTTGTTTTCTTTAGTTTTGCACTAGTTAGTTTAGTTTATACTTATTAATTTAATCATCTAAATAATTACAAGTATTCCTAAGGTGGCAGAAATGTTGAAGAGAGTACATCAAATGTCAATTACAGTCCCCTTTGTTTGAATATGACTGGTAAAAAAAGAACTGTATCTTCTGTAACATTGTAATTACCTCTCATTTTTCGTCTGCTATGCAAATGCGTTAATAAGTTCAGAACCTCATTTCCGGTACAGCCGTCACCTACTGTCGTCGTGTCGAAATCATGCTAATGTCTGTTATAAAAACAATCAAATTAGTTTCGAAGATATTAATTACAGAAGTTGTTTGGAAAATTAACACCATACTGATCTGCCTGTCTTACTACTCTAGAATTTCTGTAGCTAGGGAAACCAGATCACATCTTTGTTCTGATGCGATTAAGTAATGTGACCATACGCATCATACGGTGATCTCCCTACTTTGCTGGTATATCCCCGTAGATGTAGTCGCGGGTCTATATACGGAGTAATCTGTTATATCACAATGTAGAAGAAGAATGTATCATGCCACAGCTTTTATGTCACTCAGTTATTTCTGACGTCGTTAAGCAGAAGATCTATTGATCCAGGTGTTAATCTTCTACGATGTTGTGTATTTACTAAAAAAGAATCCATTAAGCCTTTCAATAATTACTTTGACCGACTTCCGCTACATGTATTCAATACTGTAACAACAGATCATAGTATAGTGATATGTCAATTCTATTTATTGAAGTTTCAATCGGAATTCCAAATGTATTTAGTCAACGTAACAACATGGATAAAAAAGTTTAGTCAATATGTTTAATAAATATGCGCTTACATCGTATATCTTATTTTAATCGGACAGTATCTTGTGTAAGCAGCTAAACAGTACTACGTTGTACTGTGCTGATATATTGATGTAGACGTATCTCTGGCCTGATAACCACTAAACAGCCAAACAGTATTGTATTGTCTTGTGTTGATAATTCACTGAAACATTTATCAAAATGTAGGCTTCTTTTTCTTCCCTTGATAGTCAGTTAATGGGAAAAACATTTTTATGCCTATCACTTCACAGTCAAAGTTTATAGGGTTTTTTTAATATATATTTTAAAAAGACTGGACCATACAAACATAATTCTGTAAAGTATTCGGAAAATAAGAGCAATAGAGGCAAGCTGTCGGAGGAGTTAAGACCGTAAGACCGTAAGAAATATTGGCACATCTTAACCTTATTACAGATAAAGATTTTGAATATTATTTAGTTAAACGAAAGTTTTAATTGAATTATACGAGTAATTGTATTTACGAAGGAAAAATGTCAATCTAAATATCAGATGCAAGATCTCTCTGTCATGTAGGAGGCGTGCAATACATCAAAATATTCATTATATCTTGTGAAAACAAACCTATTTATTAACGTCTGAAATATGGCTAGATTTGCAAAGGTCTAAAGAATCTAGCACTGGTTCGTCACGTAACTTTAATATCACTGAAACGGTCGTAAAACCCAACATGAACAAAAACAACAGCTGGTGGAAAATATAAATTAAGACATCGATGTTTCTTCAATCGAATTAAGGACAGGAAATGAAGACAGACATTTATCATGTGAAAACCTGATATCGACTATATCTATGAAATAAAAGTTTTAGACATTTGCCAGTTTAAGTTTTTCAGGAAACATTGTCTTGGTGTGATGTGTTAGAATCAAGTCAAACAAGAAGCTAAAACACCCTGAAGTTTAGAAGAAACTACTGTTTGATTCTGTTTGATTTAAACGGAATAAACATTTGAGGACAATGTCATGTGTTCTAACGCAGTACCGATGTAACGTCGTTTCTGATTGGTGACGTCGTTTAAATTTGCGACTATCAGTCGCAAATATCAAAATTACAAAACAGTTATTCCTATAATGAAGCTTTATTTGTAATGAACCATAAAGTGTATATTCAAAATATTAATATGCAAGAATATCGGCAACTGAAGGATGCTCACGAAGCATGTGCTTTCGAATGATCAGACATAATATTCTGTCCTTGCAGATGATAACCTTAACAAGTTTCCATTAATTTTCATTACAATTGCGTTAGCTAATTTCGGACAAACAATAAACGGGGTAAGGTAGATGCTTGGTGTTTAGTAAATACAAATCTCTTCTGTGAAATTTTGATAAATTCCCTTAAATGTTTTTGAGTTCTTCACTGAGCAATTATTTGTCCCCCACAAACATAGTTCAGATGACAAAGGGACAAAATAGAAAACCGTGTGCTGAAAAGAGTAAAGATTCTTGGTCATTGCACTTCCTCGTAATGTCTTCTACCTTTATGTGAAATATAAAGGAAATCCCTTCAATAATTGTTGTGATAATGCTACGGTAAGGGAAAACCTTCAGATAACAATAATGATAAACCCCGACAACATATAAATGGTGTGAAGTTGAGTGATGTATAATTTCTTTATGTCAACTATCGTTCTGTGCAATTTAGATAAATTCCCTTCAACGGACAAAGGAGGGCAGACAAAGCGATAATAATTAAAGCTTATAGACATGTTTAGGTTTATTAATTTTCTTGATATCAGGTTTGTTTAATTTTTATTCGCGTTGAACTTAACTAATCAGTTATTTTCTCACGATTCAATTGTATTTAGGTCATTCGACGCCGTCGAGTATTTGGAATGCAAAATAAATTTGATCCGTGGGCGCGAGTCTATGAATAGCTTCGTCCAAAATTAAAATTAGACACGTAATCTTTCGTCATTCGAGGCCTCCGGGGCATGAACTTTGATTTGTACACAAACTCCAAGAAAAGATACGTAAATCAAAACCATGTCCGCAAACTAATCTCCTTAATATATACAATAAAATAAGACAAATTAAATGACAAGATGAAAATCACACTGAATAGATTTTTTAAAGAGTCGAAATGTAAATTAGTGCTTACAACTGTATAAATTCAATACAAATAACCCGAGGTGTTATATTTTGTACAATTTATTTAATTCATATAAGTTATACTGATAAAGAATATCATTAACCGTTCTTATAAATAAAGAGAAATATAAATTTCGTTTACAGAAATCCATTCTGTCGGACATGTTTAAAATGCGGCTCACATTACTGTCTTATTGCGGTCCTATAACGGAAAGCGCAGCCCAGCAGAAATGTTTTGATTTTTGTTAATATATTTTTTATATAACTTGAAAAAACTTATAAAGTACTGTAATGTATGTTATTGTGATGTAAAGTTTGATTTTATGAATGAATGTAGTTAAAACTGCTTCTGAGCGATACAAAGGGATAATAGTTAATATGCTGTTTGTCTTATATTTCAAATGATCATGAATGAATCCGTCTATGCAACTCCTGTAAAACATTCCTCATTACAAGAAGATAATAGTGTATGAAAAGCTATCCAATCACTTTGCGGAGAGCTATTAAAATGGAAAAAAACATCTTATGTCTGCATATACTGTTTTGTCTTGTTATTTATAGTTTGCGATGCAATGGGTGGGTCGTCAACAATAAAGTACAAAGACATGTGGTCCATGATTTATGTTGCTCGTTAGAAAGATTTAATTAGCTTTCTATTTTAGACTTCCAATCAGTATGACAGATTTGTCTTAAAACAAGCTTAGAATTTGCAATAGTGTAGCAGAATACATCAACATATTAGGTAACATAATCAGCACGTCTGATATCATACGCTTAATGAAAAACGAAAATGTTGAATTCATTTTATCCCTGCTCTTAACTCTCTAAGCTTACAGACAATACAGTCTTATATATACATATGTCATTATTCATAGGTGATAAGGGTTGATTACCATTCTACTGGCCAGATTTTGAGACTGATGATTGCACCTAATGGCCTAACTTCCAACTTTCATGTAAAGACAAAAGTGCTTATCTGCACGCGTCTGGTGATTTACAATACAAAATCACGGAATAGCGATGACAGTATACTCTAGTCTACGAGAGAATTATGTGACACTGCTTCAAATTGAAGTTGGCAATGTTGTGTAATTATATCTTACATTTGTATTTTTTTTTCAAAGAACATCACAAAGTGATTGGATATGTTTTGATTGGAAGCAAATTTTATAAAGGTCCGTCCATGAGAGCAGCGTGTTGTCTTGGATGAGACCTAGGCATGTCTCCTACTATGCCTATACTTAACAAAATGTGTTTTTTTTTTAGTCCAAAAAAGGAGAGATTTACCTGACTGCAATTTCCAGTCAGCTTCAGCCAGAGTGGATTTGATTGGTTGCAAAAAAGTAGGTCAATCGCGGTGACCAATGAGATCTGTGAGTGCGATTGACCTAGTCATCACAAAGTGTGCATTGATGTGTGCATTTGTATTTTTGTATTCTTTAATAAGTGCATGTGACATTATGTTCTGAGAATTTTGCATTTTTATATTCTCTCTCATTGACTACGTGATAAATGATCAAACAATTATTGCAAATCACAACATGATATCATAACTGGTGTTGTAAAAAGTTCCATTTTATTGAATGGCATTAAGTTTGATTGTTAGTATAAAAACCAATAATTGCATGCATAACACAAGGTTATAAGGATTATAAGTAATGTACCTATTGAGTGAAAGGAAATAATTCATTCTCAACTGCTGAACGCATGATTTGAGTGATTATGTCTGCGTAATCGACTGCATGCAATATCTGAATTAAAAACCAACTGTATATTATTGAATGAATACCATCGAGCAATACAGAGTGTTTGACACGCAAATAAAATGTGTTGGCAGTATACGTGAAAACCGGACAGAAATGTCTCTAACGTATTCCATTTGATGCATGGAAGCAATCACTATTTATACTGTTTTTTGGAAAAATAGTATCTTGAAATATAAATGCGGGTTCTTTATTAAGGACGCAAGATTTTCTAAAAGAACAATCAGGGGTACTTAATTGCATTCCATGTTATGGGTTCTGGTTATATTTGTACATTTAGGCCGCAACAATAAATCCGCTGAAATGCTCATGACAGTGGTTTCTTGTTCATGATCATGAAATATGATACGGTCTTTTTTGAAAACATAATGGTGAGCCATTTGCAAAAGGCTGTAATTATTTGAAATCACATTAAATGTGAATTATAACACGAGATAATGGTGAAATTTCGATTTTCAAAAACAAATCCGTGCTTGCTGATCGTATTTGTTCAATTCATAGAGGAGTCAGAAATATAGCTTTTTTTATAGTGTGCTATCTTTGTCCATTAAACAGTAAACTCCGTTTATAACGAACTCCTTGGGACCATTTAAATGTGTTTCTTATATCCGGATTTTGTTATGTTCATATAACATTTTCATAAAGAATAAATAAAGAAAAACATTTGAATGAGAAAATTTGTTCCTTATATCCGGATTTTCGCTATATCCGGTGTCGTTATATACGAAGTTTAATGTATATATATCTCCTTTAACAAATCTCTTGGATGAAACATTTTGTTAAAACCATGGTCATGCTATTTATTATTTATCATAAGTTGC
>JAUMHA010098073.1:0-18076 GCA_032359765.1 Saxidomus gigantea
GCCCCTTTTTGTACTTAGATTTTGTCATGAAAACTTAATGTTGGCTATAACTTTGCCATTTCTTAAGATTTCTTCATCCAACTTTCAAATTGTATTGCTTATGGCATAAGGGTCGTGATGCCGCCAAAGTTAGTTGGTCAAGGTCATATTTGACAGAGTTATGCCCCTTTTTACATTTAGATTTTGTCACAAAATTTTTGGTTATTCTGACAAAGCATAAGAGGGCGACACAAGTGTTCTACTGAACACCCATCTAGTTATTTGTATGTGTTACTATCATTGTAATATATTAATATTTGTAAAATACTAGAAACATATTTTACCTATCCACCTATATTGTACATATATGAACTCAAACGGATAACCCCGACTTTGACATTGACCTTCACAACATAGGTAAAAGTCATCCTAGAAGACAGGATTATTAGTTTATCTTTTATAAATTATTCATATAGTTGTAATCACTGAAAAAGATAGTGTTTTCTTGTCGCTGCAGATGAAATAAGGCTATTGCATGTATATGCCCAATTCCATAAGCTGTTCATAAAGCATGACCTTGACCTTGAAAAAATTCCATTTCCACCACAGCCGGATAACAATAGTTTATATGTTTAGAAAGGTTGTAGAGAATGACATTCGCAGTGCGTAGACTTTACAATTTGTCTCGGTTGGCCATATTTTTGCTTGATTAATGGTTTGTACTCCCTATACGATCGTATTTAATTACTGTAGCTAAAGCATATTTATAAATGTTTAACCTGTTTTGTAGTAATTTGATAACAGGATTAGTGTCAAATACAAATGCACTCTACAAGGAAGTGTTTCGGCATTTAACTTTTTTCGTTGAGTATGTAAGTCACGAGTTTATGAAATTTTATAAAATAAACTACGTCAGAAATAAAACAGCAACTTTGGGAAGCCAAAAATCTTTTTTTATGTTTCGTCGTTTCTCTTAGAGAAGCATCTGTTCCCATGTTTCACTTATACAGAGAAAAATATACAAAGTGTAATTCATTTCAACGTTATATATATAATTTTAACTACTGTACACGGCATTTCTACATTTAATGTTGATATATCTAAATATGGATTAACTTTTAAAATATTTGCTGTATAAAATAAGCACCAATTTTTAAGGTCAGTGACCTTTAGACTTCGAATTGTTCAAAGATCCAAAATTCTATATATTGTTTCGTTAAACACATGGTAATTTCAGCGCTTTTCACTTGTTTTCCAGACAGGTTGTTAATGGTATCTCACAGACAATGACGACAATTGAAGAGCCTTTACGAATTGGTAAGCATTAATTAAACATCGTTTGAGAGCGGGTATAGTCAGAAATTGCTTGACATCCAAGGACCGGAACTCAAGCATTACATCGTAGGTATTGCTCATCGATGTTGATAAGTAGATATCATTATCAAATTCGATTTGAGCATCTACATTTAAATGAGAGAGTTGAAATCTCCTTTTCAATAAATGTCATCATGATAATGTTAACAGTTTCTTTATGTTCTTTGTGAGATACATCAGACCTTGTGATTGTTACACTTTTCATGGGAAGGACGCTTCCTTACTGAAACAGAGAAGTGTTACAGAAACCTAGTATGACACATTTCATAGAGAATTCTTAAAAACAGTTAATATTATATTGGACAGCATGAAGATGGTTTCAATAAAAAATTTAATAATCCTGACACCAGAAGTTGTGTACAAGGTATGATATGCTGGATATATACACAGATTTACATTCAGCATTCCTTTAACTCTTCATATAGTGTGCTTTTGATTTTGAAAGAAAATCAAATCAGTCCTGTATATCTTGTTTTGTCCCAGGAAATTGTGCTACGTTAGGTGTTTAAGTTTATTCTAGATTTAAAGAAATAGGTAGTGATTTCTCGTTAATTCAATTTCTCAAAACACATTCTGAACAAGGTTTGATGATACTGTCATGTCGAGTAGAGTGGTGCATTCATGAATGCTCGGTTTGCATTTGGGTAAGCAAGAGCAGAACAGAACATACAATACACAGCCAACTAAACTACACAAATATGACTCAAACTAGCGGACAAATTACATCGTCCAACTCGTTGAGATAAAAACTGCTTAATCAAGTAATAGAGATCTATCAAGATATGAAAATCTAACGGAAATACAAGAAATATGATATATGTCAATTCCAACTTTAAAAAGCGTTCACCAGACATTTGATGATACCTAATAAATTTACTCTTCGTGCTAATATTCAGGCGCAGAAGATTTGTTGAGAGGTGTCGAATACACACATTATGGAGGCCTGTATTTCCTAACTGTCGGATTCCTTCGAAAAAAATGTGAGTTCCTTTAATTTGTATTAAGTATCTGTGTTTCTGTACATTACTGATCTATAATTGATCAAACTGTTGTACAGTCCTGCATCAAATGAGGGTATCAGATCGTGGTATCAGATTTTAAATGACTTATGACTTTGTTTAAGTTTCTCCGTTCGTTCAGCCAAAAAATGTAAAAAAAAAATGCAATTTATAGTCTTTAAATGATACCTATGACGTTATTCAATCATTTGTACCTTGAATAAACATTATTCGGTCAAACAGACAACTGTACTTCATCGATTTTGTTTATGTAGGCAAAACACGAGTATATATCAAGAACATAAAAAGTGCATTAATGCTAATTATGTAAATATAAGCACATTCCAATAATGTTTTGCTGTCGAACCTTTTATTTATATATGTTCATGGTAAATTAATATGATCCTTAAACGATACAACAATGAATTTTACAGGGGCACAGCGATATATTATTTTATCACAAGGTTGCTTGTATATCTATCCAAACAAGAATTCTAAAAGACCAGAACTGGCTTATTCTTTGAAACACTTTGACAGGTAAGATTTGTATGCAGCAATACACCACTTAAGATGGGTTTTTGTTTGAACAAGCATGTTAATAAAAACTGACACGTCTTAACTTTTGTCTGTCAAGGTAGATAACACCATTTGAGTCCGAAGTGATTGCTCTGCTGCAACATTGAATAAGTTTGCCTAGCAACAGTGATCTTCAGTGTAAACTTTATAAATACGTGTTGTTTATACTAATAGATAATGTGTCAACTAAGTAGCTGAACAGGAATTGGACATTATGAATAATGAAAACCGCAAGTTTATGTAAAACTTAAACAGTGACTTGAAGGTGTTTACATGCTTGTTGTCCAAATTTCCTTTCATCCACTTCAACACATCAATCACCTTCTTCAATTAATGATTCATCTTAATAATAAAAAACACATGTCTTTGACATACCTACAGGGACCCATATCGGTAAAGATATTACTAGTATATGATAATAGAACATTACATGTAAATTATATGATCAGGAAGATCATTCGATTTCCTTTTCAGTCTCATGCTTATAGTTCAATCATTTCATAAATAAGAGTTCCATTTACTCTTTTAGTGCACGAGACTGTGATCCACAGAATGGAGAGAGCATTTGCTTTTGTCTAAGATACAAAAATGCAAACACGCCACTACATTTTTCTTGTGATACAACTGATACAAGAGAAGTATATCGGTCATGTTGTCATAGATCTAATTTTTATTTTACTTTCGAGTACTTTTCATATATTCTTTAAAAACACCAACATTAAACCATGGAAACATACATGTATCTTGAATTAATAATTTTGTTTTATTTCTTATAGTTTGTGAAACAATATTGACATACTCGCTAATTTAATCTGTTCCAGGTATGGGTTGGACACTTGTGTTCAGCAATTGTAGATGTACAATCAGCAATGTATAAATTATCAGCGTGAGAACTTTATTCGTCTTGAAATTTTGACAAAAAACTATTTACAGTATTTAGTTCTTTTAAAAGAATTTACGTAAAGAATTTACGTATATTCCCGACAGGGATGTCTCGTAAAAAAGACATTAAAATACATTCATTCTGTTATTTTCATTCAAAAGATAATTTCCACCAAGGCATCTATATAGCCCTGGGCCTTCTGCGCTCACAGAGCTTTGATTTTTTTTTAATTTTGCAGTGATAGCGGAATAGGAAGTGCTGAGTCAGTTCCAAGACTCAAATTCGGTAAGATTTAGTTTGCCTACATATATACAACATATTGATAAAAGTTTGGTTTATACACAGGTAAATACAAAATGTAACAGTTGCTTTAGAAGAAGTGAGATACAAACAAAACAAACATTTTTTATTTCGTTCAAAATATGTGAAAAAAATGTTTATATAATGAGTATTTACAGTGAGACTGCTGATATCAGTTTCTATATAACTGCTGATATTGAATTCGATATGGTTTGCCATAGGTATCTGTGCGTTGAAACTCTTAATATACCTGGTTACCGAACAACTGATCACATTTACACAATCAAAACAATTATAAATGAATATCTTCACAAAAACAAAAAGCATATTTACGCTGCGTTCATATATTTTTCTAAAGCATTTGCCTCTGTTTCGAGACCTGGTTTATTCTTTAAATGCTAAATACTGGCATTGGAGGAATCGTTTACCGACTAATAAAACATATGTACTGCAATACTAGATTTTCCATTAAGAAGGGGTCACTAATTGGCCCGTAATGCGAAATAGCCTAAGGCCAACGCTTTTTTAAGGTTTATGTGAATGACATAGATGATATTTTCGGAAGCCCTGATTGCAACCAAGTTACTATTTACGGCATAGAAATTAACCACATTATCTATGATGATGATTCACTTATACTATCAGAGAGTTCCGGTCTGCAAACATGTCTAAATAATTTAGTCACATTTTGTCTTCGGTGGAAAGTGGACATAAATACGTCAAAATCGAAAATCATGCTAATCAGTAATGGACAATTAAACAAACAGAATTTCTATTTTCGTATGGGAACAAATCTATTGAAATGGTAGACGAATACAAATATGTAGGCCTTGTATTCTTTTTTAGCAGAACTTAAAGAACGCTGCAGAAAAAATGAATACAACAAATCACTCAAAGCATACTATTCTCTACGTTCAAACTATCAAACGTGGAAAATGTTAGCACGATACTAAACCTTAAATTATTCGACGCTTTGATAAGACCAATATTCACATATAGGTCTGAAATATGGATAAACGACCTGCTATTAGTAAACAAATGTAGACCAATACCCCAAATCATGGATTAATTACATCAAACACATGGAGAAAAGGTGTATTATAGGTATATCAGTTTAAATTATTGACAAAGATCTATTACATTTGTTGTAAATGATAAAGTAAACTTAGCATGTTAAATCACATTTAGCACCTACGAAACTCCAAGGAAAATAAACTTTAATTCTTTGCTAAGGTATATGACATGTGCATTTTAGATCAATTTTTTTATTTATCAAAGAATTGCTTTTTAACCCTTAGAGGAATCATTGAACGAAAAAGACACTAGGTACGATGAAGTAGATGAAAGGAGATTTGAACAAGCACCATTGAAACCTGTTCAGCCAGTCACTGGTATGTAAATAAAATAGATGAACATTGAAAATATTACATATGTAAATTAATTGAAAGAATTTCTCCAAAATAAATTAGACATTAAGTTACAAAATGTGTAAAAGTAAAATGTTAAAACAACGAAACGAGTGTTCTGCTTTGCAAAGTTTTGTGATCTTGCATATCAACCAATGTGCAAAAAGCTGAATGTTCGTATTTATGTTCATTGTATTGTTTGTTACAGTTGACAATGAATATGAAATACCACATGTTACAAGAAGATCAAAGACGAGTAACAGTGCCCTGTGTTATGAAAATCTTAAAGCCAGTCACGCAGGTAAACATAGATAAGTGAAACGGGAGAATCCACGAAGACAAATATTTCACACAAAAAACCAACACATTAGACAACGTTGTCGTAGGTCTTGACATCTGAAACGTTTTACCAGCGCAAATATGTGCTGATTGGTATTTTCCCCATTTCCCTTACTTGTATTATTTATTAAAGCCCCGTAATCACTTGGTCGGATAAATAAATGAAGGGGTCTGTAACATTGTCTACCCGTCTGTGATAATACTGTAAGAAACTGCTCGATGTTTATCACTGTGAATTATTAGTTTAAACATTATTTATTCGTTTATCAAAGCATGAACAAATACAATACATTTATAAACAGCATCCAGGATTGAGAAGAAAGCTATACAGCTTATATGAATCGCTTTCCTGTGAATTATTGGTTTTAATGAAACAAAAAAGATCGAAATCTCACACTATGAAATGATTAACTTTTGTAACTCAATTTAACCCTTGGTAATACTTTAAACTGTCGAAATACATGTTCATATAGTTTAATCGTTCCTAAAAGGAGGTGTAAAGTGATATAGCTCTGTTTAGCGGCAAAACAGTTTTAGCGGAGATCCGCAGTATTCCGCTGAATTAGGATTGTTTTGTTCACATTGCACAGCTTGACAAAAGACTTGGAGTGCGATATATGGCAGACAATAAAATGTAAAATAAGACTTATAGTGTTTATTTTTGATAACGGTCACTTTCCTGTCGTCTGTTATGAATAGGAACTATCTTCCGCTAAAAAATGTACAGCAAATGTAAACATTATAGAACTGCGTCTGTTTGATTAAATTATTTCACAAAACTGTTGAGTAGAGGAAATACTGTTTGAAAGAGACAACATGTATGACTGTTACAGTCGTTTATGGTATGACTTCACTAAATCGGTGGGTATTGGAACCAGCCAATTTATGTAGGGAACTTGCGGACCTATAAGATATCTGTGGTGTCTAATTGGTCTAAAATGATTTGTAGCACTAAAGTTTTCTAGAATTAAAATCGAAAGTACAATGATTGAGCATAACAAAAAATAGTTTATGAATTTTCTGATTAATATTACGGTGTCCTATGGCTATCTGAATATATTGAGTTTTTTGACAGAATGTAAACAAAAATCCTACAGACGAGGAGGTGATGTCCTACTAGCGCAATTTTTGGCTATAAAGTTACAAATTATGTATATAAAAAAGGCATTTTTGGGTGTGACTAAGGTGGTTTTACAGATTTATTGGGGTGTAATTACAATGTACTCAACGAATGTTTTGGTATGCGGACCGTGCATAAATGTTATACAGTAAGTCTATGGCAAAAGATTTAGTGTAGTCATACCTAAAATAGATATTCAAGTTTGTAATGTATTTCCGCTATCCAAACAAAAGTGAAAGAGGAACCGTTTCTTGACGTTGGTGTTATTTCCGTCGGTTTTAAAGTCGGACAACCTTCAGTAAGAGTTGTTCTATTGTTATGCCATATTTAATAATATAATAGAAATGTGTAGCACTATATGCCTTTTATGTTATTGTTTACGGTTTAGCTGGACTAAGCCCTGTAATGGCCCAATGTACGCCGTATACATCTGTTATGTTATTGTTTACTGTTTAGCCTGACTAAGCCCTGTAATGACACAATGTTGTGATAGCAATATGTATGCGAGTGGCAGTTTTTTTCCTTGTACTTATTATAATGTAAAGTTAGGTATTATCACAGACGGGTAGACAATGTTACAGACCGATTTTATATGTGCTTCTGATCTGGGTCATAATATAACGGGTCTGGGATCGCTTTATATAATTTATATTTTATATATATTATGTCTCGACTAGATTGCAGAGTAAATTCGTAAAACGAAGTGCAGACGACATATAGGCAGTTAGCAATTAAATATATGATAAAATTGAATTGTCGTTTTAACTATTGCTTCATTAAAATTATCAATTGGCACACCTACTTAAATTATATATACCAACTCTACAAAAATGTAACATCTTTAACAGAAGTGTAATAAAAAAAGTTTTATTTATAGTTTCTATTCTTATGCCCTAAAATTACGTAGGTGTTCTTCAGTAAATAAAACAGCAAGTTTTGGAGCACATGCCTAGATTTACTGTAAATAACATTCTGCCTCCGCAATTGACAGTGCTATGCGGTTTTGAGACCTGGGCTAGATAGTCTTAACTGTCATCTTTCTTCAACCGAAACCTACTTAATATGTTACTAAAGAAATAGCTGTTTTATAAGATAGAAAAGCCTCGCATGTTTCATCCGTTTTGATCTGTAACCATCATTGTATTAATCCTCAATTATAACTGTTTCTAATGTGATGGTATTTCTCGTGCATAAAAGGCATGTTGTCTTCTCTGTGGTATAGGTGCAATAAATAATTGCTACAGTCCAGAGTTGTCATGGAACTTTAACACTGTTGGTGTGTCTTGCAAAATTGTTCATTTAAAGTTGAGTTTTTCTTGTCTGCTTGATTTTGCTGTAGCTGTGTCCTACGATTCTAAATTTAAATATTTATCGGAATACAGGGAACAAGGGAGGTCAGGTACAGAGCAGCCAAGAACATGTTGTGAAGAAAACAAGAGCTAGTACTTCAGGAGGCACGTGTGCGGAGTATTTAGTATCAGGACACAAAGGTAATATACACATAATTAAGTTTTCTGTTGTATATTAGACAGCCAGATGTTGCAAACATTTAGTATAGTTATGCAATGTATCCGCTTAATTACCTTTTATGTTAATCCCTGATGGCAGATGCTTCAAATTAACTTTGTTGAGAGATGCTTTACAATGAACTTAGGTGTACTATCTTATAAATATTTCCCTTTAAGTCAGATGTTTAATATACACTATATACACTTTAAAATAACAACTTATAGTGGATGTTTTCATAGTCCTGGATCATCAAAGATACTTCGTCGATAAATCAAGCCACTGGGGGTAAACAGTAATAGTTTATGTCAAGATCAGGGTTCTATTGCAAATGAAAATCATGCAAAGTTTCGAACTTGTATATGGCAGCCGCCAATTACATAACTAATATATACAATTTAATGTTATGTCGTAAATTATCAGATTGTATACCTTTGTACAGGGAATTATGGAGGTCGAAGAAAAGAAGGTCGAAGTTCCCTAAAGTCAGATGCTTTCATGACTGAACTTAAAACAGCAGTGACCACTGGTTCCAAACGAGGTGTTTCTGCTGGTATGTCTGAATAAAACGACACGCACAAAATAATTATTTTTTATCGATAGGTAGAATACATTCGTATGTTAAATGTTATGGCAAACCTTTGGAAGAATAACGATCATGAAATGGCTCATTACTTTGCGAGATAACAAAAACGTATTGTAGCAACATAGCATAGTTTTTTAACATCAGTTGCTCATTACAAGCAACACAATTGTTCAGTTCAAAAAGATGTCAAAGAAGTATACAGTCATTTTTCATTTTTAGTTTAGTACCTGTATTTAGTTTGCGTGTCTTGTTCACGTTTCTATGTTTTCGTTTCTAAGAATGATCAGACGTAAAACATATTCTTGAAGATTAATGCATGAATGGTAGCTAAAATTGATATGTGTAAATATCATCATACAGGACGTTATCTTTATTTAAAAAAAAATTCTAATTTAAAACATTGTTTGCCGACATTTGTGCAAAAAATGTATCCGCATATTTCAGCGCATAAAGCTACATTTGGATCAAAGCCAAACGCTATGTTGACAAATCGATTAGGAAAATGTGAAGAATCTGTAAACGCCCAATCGTCAATGTTGTCATTGTCAGATACTGCATCATCGTTTGCTTCTGTAAGAGATGAGGACGAGCACAGGGCTGTAGAAGAATCTTTGAGGTTTGTGTCTTTCCGAGGCCCTGTTAGCGAGAACAATGACGATGCGAGCAATAGCAATGAGCGTGATGATACGTCTTCTGAATTGTTATATGAAAACCTACAGCAACAGGTAAATTATGTTTTCTTTTATACCTTACTTACATAATATAATTAAGATAAAGGTTCCTATATCATGCATATACGACTAATTTACTTTCAGATATTCAGATATTTTTAAATGTACGCTATTATTTAAAATTTGAAAATTCTCGTTCTGATATGTGGTTTTTAAAGGTTTCGATTTTTTTAGGAGTTTGAGAAGGGAGACTATTTCTGCAAAGAAAAGGAATACGCAAAACGGTAAGAAACAAAGATATTTTTTTAGCCCCATCAAACACAGCACTCACCAACAGCCAAACTTACAGTCAGGCTTACACTCAGAAGAATCAATACACACTGAAGCTTGGATATTAACTTTATAAAAGCAACGCCTTTTTCCAAGTTTTCCAAGTGCAAATGTAAAGGACAACACATTCACATTAATGTAAACACAGCACTAGGCACAGAACAAACACATGCATCGGTTGAAACTGACGTTATGGCCTTTGAACAGTCAGTTACTCGTAACTGGAGTTTAAAACCGGTTTATAGCATCTCAACCTCACTCTTCCCGAGACTCAGTCTAAATTTTGTAAATGACATACAAAATTTAACAAACATTTTTTTATTGTTTTACGAAACACCTGATCGACATGTTTGTGGTTCTTTATCATGTTGAGGTTGTAAATAACATCACCTTAGTACTCCAGATAGGTAACTCCCTGCATAAGAAATGTTTTAAGTTAGTATTGCGTTCAGTTAGAAGATCTGATGATCTGTTGTATGTTTTCTTTTTAATTTGTACATGAAAGTTGTGATAGTTGACTTCTTATGATAAAGCATGTATAACATCACCATCTTAATGTGGATGTTCGACTATATTAAAGTAAAAATTATTTCTCTGACGAGCGGCTGCCGGGAAATATGTTGACTTTTCTTAACTCTCTCTTTCCGCGTGCATTTATATGTCAATGCTATACACGAGGAAGAGCAACATTCTCTCGTGAATAATTCGGTCTGATGATTTTCAATAAAAAGTTTGTGCGAACATGTTATATGCTATTCATACAAATGAGATATTTTGACAAACATGAACATCAAGCGTTCTATTATAAAAAAAATCTGCTGGCAGGTTTGAAAAGCCTTGAGATATTTTCCAAAGAGTGCATAAACGATTTGGAGATGTCTGTATATCACGTTCTGCATTTTACAACTGTGTTTCCCAGCGGTAGAACAAGCGTTTCTGACAAGCCTAAGGAGGCCCGCTGAGGCACTGATCCCCCAATGATTGAAAATGTTTTCGTGATACGCGATCGCCGAGTAACACGGTAGCTGATGGATTAAGCATAAGCAAAGCGTCAACATACAAAACTTTACATGAACAACTTGTGCCACGGCAGTTGATAGATGACCAAAAGGTTAATAGGGTGACCATGTCAAAATATCATTTGAGTAATATCAGTCCTGAGTTTTTATTCTCATTATAATTGGCGCTGAAATGTTGGTGCGGAACCCGAGACAATAGCTCATTCAAAGCAGTGGAAACGAGCCAGTTCCGCGTTTTTTAATCGCATTATCACTAGTGATGAAATGATTTGAGTAAATTTAGTCGGGAGGAGAATGCATTTTTGAATCGCATTATCACTGGTGATGAAATGTCGTTGAATCATGCCGAACCTGAGACAAAACCTCAGTCAAAGCAGTGGAAACGAACTAGTTCCCCACACCCGAAAAAGTTTTAAATGTCTTCGTCTGTTAGTAAGCTAATGTTAGTTGTATTTTGCGATGCGCATGGAATAATACTTAATCATTTTATGCCAAACAGTTACGTCCTAGGCTAGCACAGAAAAATGTCCTTCTTCTTCATTACCCCTGTCATTTCCGTTCGTCTACGGCGGAAGTTATGGCTCCACTTAGAGTAACTAAAGTATATATTTTTATGAAAGTTTAATTTCTTAAAGACAAACCCAGGCATATTTTAGTGTTGCATAACGGTTCTGTTGCAAGTATAGAACAAAATACGTACGCGCGTGGCAGTTAATTCCCTTTAAGTTATGTCATGGCCATATATACACATGGATTGGAACTCTCGTATTTTCCTACATACATCATCTAGGTATCGCGTTCGGCGAGTCTTTTTATGCGAGATTTTTGCATCAAAGGAAAATATCCGTGGTTATCCGAATCGTTTCCGCCCGTCGGCCATTGACAGGAGTTCAGGAAAATTGCTTAAAAGAAATCAGTTACATCTTTCGTGTTTTTCTCAATATTTATTGATTAATGGTTTTTATTTTTCTCTTGTTATGTAATTTGTGTCGTATCCCAACCTGAATATTTTTCATTATACGAAACTTTTATCCATTTTATTTATTGAAAATTTGTGAAGATACAGAGATTTTTCATCAACCAACGAAAATGAAGTGCTATAACGACACATTTAAACGCAAATGACGCCTTATAAAGCTTTTGTCGGATACGTAGATAGATTGTATAGTACAACAAGATATTTTTGAAGAAAAATAAACGGCCGTTGTATCAAATCAAATATCGCATTTTTTTCTTATTTATAATTAAAGGCAAAAAACAGGTGCGCGATATTGGATACTTTCGCAGAGCACGATAGGAATTAAGATAAGCTTCTTTTACGTTATCGTTTTATCGATTTTTGGAAGTTGTCAATCCATCTGTTCAAAGGTCCGTGTGTATATGTATAAAGTTGGGTATTGTCACAGGCGGGTAGACAATTTTACAGTTAACTTTAGTTTTATCCCGAGTGAAAAGTTTCAATGTGAATGGTGACATCGCATGAATGATTGTTTTGGCCAACTTTATAAATAGTCTTTTCTTTTAAATCTATGGCTGAATTTATGTGAGAATGATGTTTTACGGATACATGTTATATATGATAACAGCATTAACAAGTTGTACGTTTTCAGCTCACCGGAGCCAGATTTTACGATCGATTAAGGTCCGTCATCCGTCTGACCGTCGTGCACAATTCCCTGAAATGATCTCTTTTCATAAACCACTTCACGTAATTAGATCAAACTTTGCCAGAAGCATCCTGGCATTGAGGTCTCTTAAACTTGTTCAAAAGGTTCTAGTTTATTGAACAACATGGCTAAAAATAGAACAATCTTTGAAAATCTTCTTCTCCAAAACCACAAGGCTTAGATAATTGGCTTGTAGTATTGTCTAGTGGACCTCTACCAAGATTGTTAAGAGCATGACCCCGGGTCAAAATTAAGTCAGCCCTGGGGGTCACTTGAGTTTTATAGGTTTTTGTATGAAAATCTTCTTCTCTGAAACCACAGAGTCAAGATATTTAGCTCCTGGCATTGCCCAGTGGTCTTGTACCAAGATTGTTAAAATCATACCCATTGGGTCCAAGTTGACCCCGACCAGGGATCACTTGACCTACTGACTTACTTTTGTTAAAGCTTCATGTATGATATATATGGATAGTTTTCAGTGTAGATTTAAACTTTGACCTTTACTGAACTTGACCTACTTTCTGTTTTTGAAGCTACAGCAATGACATTTGAACCATATGTATAATTTTGAATGAAGATTGTAACTGTGACCTTGGCTGACCTTGACATTGACCTTTGACCTAGTTTTCGTTTTTGTGTAACCCTTTCGGAGAAAAGGCGAGACATAGGGATCGCTGTGTTCGTCCGTCCGTCACATTAACTATACGCTGGCTATAACTTTGCCATTTCTTAAGATTTCTTCATCAAACTTTACAGTTGTATTGCTTATGACAAAAATGTGTAGGTCAAGGTCATATTTGACAAAGTTATGCCACTTTTTGTGCTTAGATTTTGTCATGAAAACTTAACGTTGGCTTTAACTTTGCCATTTCTTAAGATTTCTTCATATTACTTTCAAATTGCATTGCAAATGACATAAGGGTCGTGATGCCGCCAAACTTTGTAAGTCAAGGTAATATATGACAGAGTAATGCCCATTTTTATTCTTATAATTTTGTCACAAAATTATTGGTTATTCTGAAAAAGCTTAAGAGGGCGACACAAGTGTTCTACTGAACACCAATCTAGTTCAAGCTAGAGAGATGAAAGTTGTACTATTTGTGCAACTTTTGCAAACTTAAACATTCCTTTGACTGACCTTTTATTAAAGTGCAATAGTACTCAGATGAGCGACATTCTTATGTACAAGTACTAGCTCAGTGAATTATCATTATTGTTTAACAAACATATAAATAGTGACAGTACGCTTTTATGTTTTTCTGGAACAAAATATTTTATTTTAATCATTTTTTATATCAATTTTAATTTTAGAGTATTGAAAGAGAAACCTAGCGGAACATTTGCTGTTTTCCCAGGATTATATACAGAGGAGGTAAATACTTTTATCATTAATAACTTTAAGATGTTATATTTCATACATTTATTTTGCAAGAGAAAACCCGGATATATTTCAGTTATGAATCAGGGTTATAAGAAAGATAATGCATTAAGAGAAAACAAATATAACGTAAACACAATATAGATAGAAGATAAATGAATGCTTATGTTTTATACATTTGTATAATGACATTACTTAGTTTCTCCATAATTAGAACAATAGTCTAGTTGTTTATGTACAATATAATTATTTATTACAGGAACTCTGTGTAATGACTCCAGTTGGCTTGAAGTGTTTTTACATTTTTTCGCAGGTATATTTCAATTACAAACAAGTCTAACATACATTTATATTTTTAGAAAGCATATTACTTAAATGATTATGAGACCGCTTATAGCAATAATACGAATCACAGTAAAGTTGTCCTTGCAAGGTTCGATGATAATTAAATGCCAGCTGTGGAGCATTTTGGAAATTCCGACCTGCATTTGAAATTTGATAAATTATTTTATATTCTTTCAGGATGGACAAGTATCCTTGTACAAGTCGCACCATCTCCATTTTTCGTCATTGGACAAACTAGTCTCTCATTACTACGAGAATGATTTACCACTAAAACCTGGTTTGAGCGTTAAGCTCAAGAAGGGATACAATAGTGTATAAAAGCAGTCTACATTTCACATAATATCACATGATTCAATCAAACTGTACTTTTGTATATGATAAATCTGATAGCTGATTTCTGCCATGTCGATTTTTCGCGACAATGCAAAGGCAAAAATTAGACAAATTACTGATTTATCGCGCTTTCCGAAGGGAAACCACGAAAACACGACAGACGTTTCGTCGCTGTGGCGGTTAAACAGTTGTCGTTTGGCGCCTTATGTGCTTCATGTTCTCCCTGCCACCCGCCGAGGCAAAACGCGACAAATCAGTAATTGTCACATTTCACCTTTGCATTTTCGTCCTGCCACTCGAAAACGCGACATGGCAGAACTTAGCAACCATAGAGATATGTCCCTACAGAAGAAATACAATTCTAATTGAACGTAAAAGTAGGTAAAAAAGGAATTTATAAAAAAGTTCAAATAACCCGATTGTCTAAAATAATGACAAAGAACACTTATCACGCATCAATGTGGTGACAAAGAGCATTGGTCACTCTTCACTGTAATGACGTAAAATAAAACACTCGTCTGCGATTACTAATTAATAAGAGCATTGATACTAATCACTGTGTCGACAAAGAGTACTTAGCTGACAAAAAACACTCTTAATTCGGATGACAAAAAGCACTAGGCCGTCACTGTTGTGGTAAAGAGCATTGGTTACTCATCGACGTGATGATAAAAACTTTAACGAGAAAGTAGCCACTGTGTTGACAAATACCGTTCATCAGTCATTAGACACGAGTCATTAGTAACTATATGCAGAGTAATAATGACTCACTCATAACACTTTATATTAGCAAAACGCAAGCTTTTTAAGTATTAGTCGAGAACTTGAATTTAAACTGAAATGAAAAATGTATTAACTGACCTTAAAATTACTTATTTACGAAATGCAATCAATGACAAAATGTTGACACGTTTGCAAATCGTGCTTCAAACAATTGTCATGTTGTGACAGATATAAAAAAGTGTTACATTAGGCATTGGATTTGAAGATATAAATGAATACAAAGCATTCAGTGATGTTGAACACGCATTTGATGTGCTGAGATGGGCAAGTGCGCAAGAATCATTAAACGCCAGGGCGCATCATGTGGAATAAAAAAAATTCTAATGGAAAAGATAAACCATTTGTAGCAATACTCTCTACCGCTGCTTGATTGCCATTGATTGGTGTATTAGTGTAAAACAATTCAGTCATATGAATGAAAAGAAGACATAATTGCAAGAACGAGTTACAAAACCAGGGAAGCTAAAATTGTTCTTTTTGAATCAAATAAATCATCAGATATATTGAAAAAATGGAAATGTCATACGGAAATTTAGAATAAACTAAGTCGGTCTTCGGTCATTTTCTGATCGGCTCTATTTAAAATAGCATTTTAATTTCTATTAGAGATTATCTTCTTTATCTTAGTGTTTTCTATATCTTCAAAATTTGTTACAATAATTTGAAGGATTCTAGAATGTTTTCTGTTCAAAACACTGTCTTGTAAACATGCACTTCAACTTTAACAAAATGCTTAACATACTATTATTATCACAGTTATATTTTTAGGAGTATATGACCGTTAACTAACTAATTTATTAATGCAAAAGTGAGAACGATATATAATAGAGGACGGAAATTTTCGGGATCGTAGAGCAAGACACTTTAAAAGTTTTGATTCACATTAGCAAGACTGCATGGCAGATATCGTGAGAGAACTTTATAATGATTTTGAAAAAAAGTGATATATTTGATTACCAGTACTGATTATTAAGTATTTTCACTTGCACTGTTTATACGAATGACCAACGTATTTGGTCCAGAACTTTAGTGTGCAATCATACTTAATGAATTTCAGTGAGGACAATACACTTTATTCTAAAATAAGCAATTTCACTTTCGTACGAGAAAATTCTTGTTTTGTTTGAATAAACACCATGTCAAATTCAAACTACACATCTGTTTAGGATATCTATAAAATGTGTTATTTAAATACACTACAATAAAACATTATATTTAACAAGGATTCGGACGTAAAGATAATAAAGCCAATCAAGGCAGCGGATTAGATAACATTAGCTACGAAATACTGAACACATAGACTCGCTTACTTTAAGAGGCATATGTTAAATATTTAAAATAAGGCTAATTTTATTAGTAAATTGTAATTAACGTATGAAGAATCATGCTACTCAGTCATAAAACTCTATGTTGGATTATTGCAAGAAATAGTGATTGATTAAAACTACTTGTTCTATTTTCAGAAACTTGGCAAAAAAAAAGAGCGACTTCGATTAGGCGACTTACGTTGTACAATATTAGTTTTCAACCTCATTTACTTGGTTTATTTTTGGTATTTTATAAAGGTTCAATTTTTACTGTTCTATACTAATCAATATGTGTTTGTTAAATTATAGTATTTGATAACTTGCATGGATAGATTGTATGCGAATTAGCTGTTCAAGTACTTCGTCATATATAAACTGCCTTAAGCAGTGTGGGAACAAATCCAAGTCATTTATAGGAGAGGTATTCTTCCCCATGCATGCTGTTGTGGTTGTGTCAATATGGGAATATTTGACTGAATTACATCAGCCCATAGCCCGAACCCCCAGATGTAACACAGGTGCTACTTTGACCAACTCTTTGTCCGTCTGTGAACGGAATGAATTTTTATCTTAGCATCAAGTTTTTTCACGGGATCCATTCCCATCAACACTGAACAAATAGAAAATAATCTGCATGCAAGCTCCAAAAATGGTTTGAATTCCAAAGACGTGTCAGTTCTCAAGTGAGCGTATAGGGCCATCGTGGCTCTCTTGTTATGTTCATTAATGCTACGCATACGGCATAACCAATTTGATACTTTAAAAGCAGCACACTTGTTATAAACTGAACTAAGTGACGACCCTGATAAGCTTTTGGAGAAAGTGAAAACGAAACATAAGCATGCGTTATCTTACCAAACGTAATTGTATCTTGCTTTGAATAATCGAACTCATCAATGATACACACAATCTTGTTCAGAAAAATATTTGTAAAATAGGGATGAAAGATCTAAAACTTCAGTTCTTTAAAGAGTTATGGCAATGGCAGAAGTAATTGCACATCAGTGTTGACAAAAATGTATTTCATGTAAAGTAAGGACAAAGAAAAGGGGGAAAAGGTCATATTGCAACTTTCGGCTTTCATGGAGGAGGAAGACCCTGGTGCCAACTCCCTGTACCAGAATTTGGGGGTCATTTAGAAATTCCGAGGGTCATACCCTTTATTGTAAAAAAATA
>JAUMHA010098184.1:0-18074 GCA_032359765.1 Saxidomus gigantea
GGACGGACGGACGGACGGACGGACGGAGACCATTTCTAATATCCCTTTCGCCTTCGGCGGGGGGATAAATAATAAATGAATTACCAAACTCTACATCGTCAGATAGTATATACATCATGAAATCACTAAATACGTTGTTGTTTTCCCATCTGCCTACTCTAAACACAACCGTAACGTATCTTCCAAGTTGTGGCCTACAACACCAAGAAAGAAACCGTCATAAGTTTTAGTTCTTTTTTCTTCAACAAAGAATTTTGCTCCGAAGAGTTTAAATAACGACATTGGTTTTCACAGAAACATACATCAATAAGAAGATTCTATAATTCACAAATATTATCAATAAACTCTAAAAAAAAAGATGTTTTATAAGCCGAAAACAAATCGAAATATTTTCTTTTCTATTTTTCAATTTTGATTCCTTAACGGGAAATATGCAATACTGCACAGTCGATTTTACGTACCAGTTCCGTTTGTTAAACGACGTTAACAAAAAATACTTCATTAAATTATGCATAATACCTATTGCACATGTGAACTTCTGCTACACCAGTTAAATTTGTATTTGTTTTTGGCCGACTATGTCCACACAATAAGGCACCGTGCTGTTTAAAGCTCCAACGTTTATTTCCTATAAATATATGTGTAACGTTCCCTGAAAAAAAAACATAAATTCTTCTTAAAGGTGATGAGTTAATAATGAATTTAGAAGTTGCCGTATTATATAATCATTAAGGGTATTTGTGGTGTACATCTAAACATGTGGCTCTCGTGATATACAATGTGAACAGGATATATTAATGAATCTAGACTGACACCAGTCAATAGATTGAAACAAAATTCACTTCAGTTCATTGAAAGCATAGACTGTTTATCATATTTTGTACCTCTGGCTCTTACGACTGCACAAATGCGATCAGTTGTGGTCAGAATCTTGGTCATCTCTATAAATTCTATAGAATAAGGAAAGCAGTTTCTTTTCTGAGTCATATTTACCTAATTTAACATGTAATTTCAATCAAACGTTTTGAATAAGTTGATTGCTATATAGAGGCTATGACCCTTCTGTTTCAATTGAATCACTTGAAAAGCACAATTATTGCCTTTAGAAAATGGAACGTAAAATTGTCATGCCGAGTTAACTAGATGACCCGATGTGTGTGGGAGGGCAAAGGGTGCCCCCTTCCCCTCCCGATTTCGTTTTTTATATCATCAACTTTTCTTCTTACCTTTGCATATTCGAAAGAATAATTTTACATGTCCCTCCTCTACAACTGTTAGAAAATAATTGAAATTGTCAGTTGTAACAAGGCGAAGCAAGAAGCAGTTGAACGTATATGCGCCTGAAGAAAATAAGCAAATATATAACAAATAATATACTGACCTAAATCCTTTGTCTTGTTTGTGTCTTTGTTTTCGTCAGACCACATGACACCAGATACTTGCACGGTACTACCAGCATCTATCATAACCCAAACCTCCACCTCCCCACAGCGTTCTATATATGTTCCTTTTTGAAACAGAAGTGAGTGTACATGACTATTTTAGTGTAGTATTTATCGCGTACATACGATACTGTATTAAACGACAAATCATAAGACTTAGTATTCATATGATCAGGGGATGTACATGTAAATGGTGGATATCAAGACACTCGAATCTGGTTATTTGACTGTAAAATAATTCTTAGTTAAGCAGTTTGTAATTCTATGTTAAAAATGTTCTTTTCATAACGACCGTTCATTTAACTTTCGTTACAAATGGTCGTACTTAGATATGAAAGGGTTTATAATACATTACTGTTATGAATGTTACTTTTATGTGCCTGTGCTGTTTTTGTTGTTAACACTTCTGTCTCTGTTTACAAACCTTTAATCTGTCAGTGCCATACGACATTTGTTAAGGTAACCGTTTAAGAAGACGGCCATGATGGCTGATATCACTTACCAGGGTTCTATTGGCTATTATACTAGGTCAACAATATGGTCGTAGATTCGATGGGTGTACAGTAGAACACTTGTGTCGCCCTATTGCACTTTACCAGAATAACCAATAAACTCGTGACAAAATGTAACTAGAAAAAGGGGCATAACTCTGTCAAATATGACCTTACCCTACAATCTCTTTTTTTGTGTCATAAGCAACGCATTTTGAAAGGTTTATGAATAGATCTTAAGAAATAGCAAAGTTATAGCTAATGTAAAGTTTTTGTGACATAAACTCAGTACAAAAAGGGGCATAACTCTGTCAAATATGATATTGACCTACAAATTTGGCGGCATTACTTCTCTTTTGTCGTAAGCAATACAATTTGAAAGTTTGATGAAAATATCTTAAGAAATGACAATTTTATACCCAATGTTAATGTGTCGGGACGGACCGACGGACAAAGCGATAGGTATGGAAAACATTGCTTGATCTTATGCAAGGAACATTCCTGCCATTAGTAGATTGGTTTCAGATGAAATTTATTTGAAGGAAATGGTGTACGGGTGAAGGACGTCGAGCGTTCCTAATAGATCTCACGGGCACTTCGTGCCTGGAGAGCTAAATATTACACGTAATAAGTAAGATTAATACAATTCAATACAATATTAGTTCAGCAGTCGGCAGATGACGAATCAATACATCCAATCATTTGACAATTGCCTCTCCTAAACCTCAACCACAAATGTATGTTGAAGGGCCTAAGAGACTACCTAACTGAATTTTCCGGTAGCGACTACTAAAATACAGACTTTATAAAAATCAGTCAGCTGTTTCAGTAAAAATGTGAGTACTGATTAAAAGATCCATACACGGAAGTAATATATGAGCATACAAAAGTATCAAGAGTCGATCTGACCATCTGTCTTTTATTTAATCGTCTGCGATATGGTATTTCAAAATATTTAGTTATTAGAATTTCAGTAGTTCTAAATTAAAATGTTCATTATAGTAGGACGGCGCAAGCATGTGTTTTTTTTGCAAATTGTACAGTACAGTCATTACTTTGTAATCGAAAGAAGCATTAATTAAAAATAAGCATAACATTTATCAGACGTCTAAACACATATTTAACAGGACTTTGTTTTGCCTTTGAATTGCCTTGAGACGGAACCTTTTGAATGTTCAAGACCCGAAAACAAAAAATTTACCACCTAGTTGTTGCAGTTGAAACTATTTTTTCCGTTGAAGGCAAACATTGTGCATGGAAAGTGTAAGACGTGGAATTATTTCGTTAAATTCAAACTTTAAACTATTTTTTTAGAAAATATCTCAAAATGGCAGAACCTTCCATAATCCTGTACCGGTTATTCTATTTATTGTGATGGCTATGATATGAGGTCTGAAATGGCGTCTCAGAAAGGATCATTTTGACCTGGCGTCCTTATTTGAAAATTCTTCTTAGAGTTCCACTACATAATGCTAAATGCAAAATGTCTAAGCTCTGGGCACAGCACATTGGAGGGGTCATGATGTAGAAGTCATCAGGCAATATAACAGTCAAATATCTAAGCTCGATGCCTTGTTGTTTCAGAGAAGATTTGTAAAGATTTCCTAAAGAAATCTGTGTAAAAACAAGTGGGCCTGGCGGAGTCAATTTTGACCCAGTGGTCATGAATTGAGCACTCTCTCTAGAGATCTACATGACAATTCTTCATGCTAACGATCAAAGCTTTACGCCATGTGGTTTCAGAGAAGATTTTTTAAGTTTTTCTAATACAAGCCTATGTTCAATCAGGTGACCACTGGGCGGGGTTAATTTTGACCTTTAGGCCTTGTGATTTCAGAGAAGATTTTCCTGTATAAGCCTACAATAAAGTGTTGACCCGGAAGCCATTATTTGAACGGTCCAGTAGACAATACTACATGCCAAATATCTAAGCCCTTGGCCATCCGGTTTTTTAGACGATTTTTATATTTTCCTTTCCATTGCCATGGCAACAAAAGTTCGGCATGTAACTTCGATAGAGCTTTGTGCAAGGAACATCCAATGACCAAGTCATTTCAGAGGAGATGTTGTTTGAAGGAAATTGTGAACAATCCTGATTTTAGTTCAATGTCATGTGAGCCAAGAATTGCTACTGAACCTCAAAGTTTCAGCTAAATATTCCAGCAAATATCGGTAAAATTAACAAAAGCATATGTGTTATATTTCGGTAAAACCTCCATATAGATTCATTTAATGTGTTTTGGTCAAATAACGATTTATTTTAAAAGGTCGCTATACTGCGTACTGTGCTTAAACGAGACACATTTCTATACATACATTGTACATTTTTGTTGAAAATAGCATTTATTTGTACTTTTACGTACATCTCGCTTATTCTTAATGATCTTAGAAAATGTAATCTGCTACATGTTGTTTTGGGGTATATCTCTTTAAGAGAAAGCCCTACAATTGTACTCTATGTCCTGGCTTAAATGCCACATAGTACAATGTATATAATTATCATGAGAAACTTTCTATCAAGTTTGAAGATACAATTTCTTTTAATTTGCAGATGGTGATCGATCATACTTTTATTTATTGATCAATATAGGGAAAAGGTATAGTAAAATGTACATGGTATGTATTATTTAACAAAAACGATTGCCAAATGGATACATGGTCAGAGGCTTGGATGTAATATTGACATGTTTCTCCAAGACATGTTCGTACGCGAAACCGGATGAACTATTTTAATACGCTTCATGTTCTATATTTGCATGAATTTCGTAATACTTACCTATCACGGTGTCTCCACACCTATGTACAAGTACACTGATATCTAAAAACGGCAAAAGTGTTCCCGGAAACACATCCCATGCTGAAAATTGAAGTGCAATAGTCATTTTAAGCTTTGAATTAAACATACCTTTGCCATTTCTTTTCTTTATCTACCCGTTCATTCTTTAAAAGCTGCCCGTTCACAGTTTCCGGTAACATTTGAATTGGGATTTCAAAAGTGTTTATATGTGACCAAACTTCAACACTAAACTATAAATCATAAACACAAACATCTGTTTGACCTTGACAAGACAAACCTTTTGACCAATTTGCATGATGAATAGGTTCTAAATGTCACCTGTATGGTATACATTTTTTTTAAAAAGGGCCACCTAGTTTATGACTCTACCCGTATCCAATGTCGACCTTAATTTTATGAAGACAATCATACAATCTATATTGCGTACACCAGTTTTTGTATAATTTGACCCCATGACTTTGTTTTTAAACCCAGATGATCCATATTCAATCTCAAACTATATTTTATCAAGGTAGTCACTTTGATTAAGTTTCATTAAGATCAGATGAAACTAGACCTATCACTAAATGTGATTAATACCCCCGAGAGACTGCTCTATAAACTGAGGAAGTTCGTAGTAACATAATATTTTGCAAAAAACAAAACCCTAAAAATAGAGATATTGTTCAAGTTATGCTCCGGACAAGGAAAAGTAGCAAAGGGCAACAACTCCGTAATTACTCAAGATAAAGTTATGGTTCTTGTACACTGCACTTCCTCTTATTGTGCTAGACCATTGTATGAAGTTGTATTGAATTCCAACCAGTAGTTTTCAAGTTATGCTCCGGACAAGGAAAAGTAACAAGGGCAATAACTCTGTAATTAGTCAAGATGGAGTTATGGTTCTTGTACACTGCACTTTCTCTCAATGTGTTTGACCATTGTATGGAGTTGTATTGAATTCAAATAAGTAGTTTTCAAGTTATGTTTCGGACAAGGATGATGCAACGGACCAACCGACCGACCAACCAACCACCGGGTGACTCTTATATACCCCCTTAAACTTTGTTTATGGATGCCGCGTCAACATCCTTATGCCGCGCGATGCCGCGTAGATTTAATGCTCTCGCTTTGTATAACAGCGCGGCAGAAACGGAATCCGAGTGTGCTGTACTGTAACACTATTAGAACATCAAAGAAGGTTGTCAGAATGCTTCTTTTGATATGCCCGAAGTAGAGTTTGAAACAAAGTTACAACACCTAGGTCACCAGGTGTTACCATAGAATACACTTTTGAAATTACAACTCATAATCTTTACCCAATCATAGTAAATGTTGGTGAGAGGGAATGTTTATTTGAAATACTTTAAACACTTTAGAGACCACATTTGCACCCTAACCTGATAATTTACCTTATGAACTTGTTAAACATGTTCAGATTGGGTTATAAACTACGTCACGAAGTCAAATCAAAAATCAACTTTGTGAACAGTAATCAAAGTTTGTTCGTATGTTGATCATGCAGGTCACATCTGAATTACAAATGTTCTCTATTGACAAATGCGAGCACTATAAGGCCATCGTAGCCCTCTTTTGTGTGAGATTTTGAGAATAAATTCAATTTTAGCTGAAAAGGTAAGTTAATAAACAATGTTCTATATAAAATATTATTTATCATTTGATATTTCTATCTTCTGTACAGTTCATGGTACAGTGAAAAGAAAATCTTACTACATACATTGCTTCTCTTTGCCGTATTCATAAGGTACATAGCGACAGTATGTAAGATAAAAACTTGTATTTCCATTTGACAGAACTGCTGGCAGTGGTATTGGAAAGCTCTCTTCAGAGACGTCATATCCGGTAAGCAAAAAGCATGGTTCGGACGTCATTTCAGGATCCTAAAAATTAAACACACCTTAGAGGATGCGTGTTACCAGCACAAGAAAACAAAGGTATTTGATATCACTAAAGAATACTGATTGAAGGTCATGGATTCGAGCTCTGCTATCGACCAGGTCGCTTCATGTTAGAAAAATAGGAATTTCTTACGGAGGATAGGGGTCTGGTACTGGTTCTTTCTAGGAAAGATGGTAAAAATAGCCCGGCTGTACAAATGACCAAAAAACGGTTAGAACGGGTGTTTAACTCGTACAAATACTACTTCTTCACCAATGTTAAACAGTATTTCAATAAAAGTCATTCCAGTATGAATAAATATGATCGAATATATTATGTCATACGAGATTCCGTTAAAACTGCGAAAATACTATATCTTTGTTATTCCTTTAAATCACAATATAAAACATAAAGACGTATTACAGTTACACAAATGCTTTTACTGTTAGATGAACTACACATTATTTACCTTTACATAAATTGCATCTTAACAACTAACCTTTATCAGCAGAAACGGGTGCGAACTGTTAAGGAGAAATTGGTGTTCCGCAGTGTCATTAAACTCTGTACTTCTTTGACAGTATGTAATAATCATCTCTTTGAAAAAGTATAAACATGTTCTGTTTTGAATTATTATAACATTAAACTGAAACAATTTTGCAAGACAATTTGATTTAAAGCTGCTCACACTCATATTTTGGTTGAAAAAAAGTTTCCTCAAGCTGTTTGAAATTAAAATATTTTAGAGAAAATGATCAAATAAAGGATTCCAGTATACATTCCTGTAAAATCTTTCCGCATTTTGAAATTAGACGCTTTAACTGTTGACGAGCAGTTTTAAATGAAACAAATATTACATAAGGTGGTTTTACATCAAACGTGACAATTTAAACTACAAAAATACATTTTATTGAGTAATGAACCATTCGAAAAGGTGAATTTTCATTTTACTTTTTTAATAAAACTATATTTACTGTGTATATTTTAGTTGATAGGTACATGCATTTTAGATTATTTCACATTATTTGAACTGTCACCAACAGCCTTCTAGCATTTGTACTAAGTGACAGTTCAGAGGAATCCGCCTCCCATCGGATCCGACTCACCAAACTTGTTTTTATTCAGATCAATATTTAGAGACACATGGCCCATATCGGGAGTCGACTCATAACTTTAAGCGGGATAACTCTACTGCCTTTTTACATTAAAGTGTTGTACGTTTTGTCTGCCTTGCTAGCTAAAAATATTATATGCATATTACTAGTCAAATGTTTAAGTCCTGTGACTGAATAGAGCTTAATATACATGTTGTTGTCATATTTATCATTTGAAGTTCATAACCTATTTTACGGAGGTGGTGTGAAATAAAGAGATCATCATACATTGTTGAGTACAATACTGATTCTTTTGGACTCGTACAATGCTGTTTACCATACATTGGACTCGACAATGTACAATAACAGCATAAGTCACATATTGTTGACATATTATCGATTTCGTATAGCCCGCTTAAATTGATGGTCCCAAATCCCCAGGCGAGCGTTTTATATCAATGTTTTATTTTACAATTAAAGACTAATTTTGAGGTCAATACATAGTTTTGCGGACCTGTTAAAAGTGATATTGACCGAGTACGAAGTCCGAGCAAAACTATATAATATATTGACCGAAACATTAGTCTAAAATTATTATATTGAATACATCATAAAAAGTAGTGAAAATTACACGAAACTATTACAGAAATGACCTCTTGAAATCCGCGCAGGACTACACATCATTTTTCAGGTCTACACATACTTTTGCAGACCCGACACGTGAGCGCTATCGGCTAATCAGGATTTAGTATTTATGACAGGTATACGATATAACAAAATGTACTATGCCTTATACCCAGTCAAGAATCTATAGCCAGTCCTAAAACTTATTTCACGTATCATGCAATGCGTAGACCAGAGCTTAAAAGTATCACCTGCAAAGTCATCATGTTCTTCTATTGTTAGTCCGGGTAGAGAACCGTCAAAATTGTAGTGAAGCACCTTTGGCAAGCATAGTGTTACAAGGAGCTCTGTAAAACCTGCAAAATAAGCGAAATATTCATCTTTATTTCCGTAAAAGTTAAATATTTTTGTTCCATTTCCAAACAAAGTAAAGATTCACCCTAGTTAATACTAAGTATTTATCATATTAACGTTTAACGCTGAGTGATTATACTACTTTACAGTATGCTAGTATATTTCGCTTTGTGAGATTTGGCATATGTTTCTTTTCAAGACTGAATCATTGGTTTTCTGGGTAATAAACAAAAAGTTATATATCAAAATACGTTGCATCATTAGTTCGGTTTAATGTTAAAGAAATATGACTGTGACTCCAGTGGCGACATTGGTGTTCTGCTAAATGACTTCAATTTACTGCCGTGATCGATCTGTCATTGTAATCTGACGTAGTATCAAATTGCCTTCAAAAGTATATTCAGAATATTTAATTGGGAAAAGCTCCATGAGTGATGATATAATTTCAATTTAAACTGCTACATTTTGTAGCCGTTACAATTATATCGACTCCACCTTAATGTGAAGATAAGCCTTAGTATATAGGTTTTCTATAGGTGCTTGAATTATTCATTATCAGTGATACTAAAAGTTCAATTAAAACTGCTGACTGTTAAAACTATATCGCATAAAATGAAGATAAGCATTTTCTATAGTGGTTTGAATTATCGATCATCACATAACAAATTGCTATTAATGTGATAATACTCTTCAATAGGATCATCGCACATTGATTTTATACATACATCAATAGTTTAGAATAATTTAAAACTATTTTTGTGAAAGTTATATTTAAAGTATAGTATCACAAGTGTATGACAGTTTTATTCCTATTGAACATCATTAGTTAAAAATTCAAGATACACAAATGTACTAAGTTTTCAATTTAGTATCTTGAATTTTCAACTCACTAAGTTGAATATTTAACTTAGTACGTTGAATTTTCAACTAAGGATCTTGAATTTTCAACTTAGTAAGTTGAATTTTTAACTTAGTAAGTTGAATTTTTAACTTAGTAAGTTGAATTTTCAACATAGTATCTTGAATATTCAACTTAGTATCTTAAATTGTGAACTGAGTATCTTGAATTTTCAACTTAGTAAGTTGAATTTTCAGCTTAGTATCTTGAATTTTCAACTTAGTAAGTTGAATTTTCAACTAAGTATCTTGAATATTCAACTTAGTATCTTGAATTGTCAATTTAGTCAAACGTTCATCTCTCAAGCTTGAAAAACAACTACTATACCGAAAGTCAAAAGCAAGGTCAGACAAGGTGAAAGTTAAAATCTGCATTAAAAACTGCATTTAAGGTCCACTCCAAGTTTATACTACAAAATATCAATATTGACTTGACACCAAGAATGAAGGTTAAAACACAGTAGATGCTTTGAAAAAAGCGTAATAAATAAAATGTACATGTATGAGACTGAAATATTTCTTTAATTGACAGATATAAATGGATATAAATGGAAATAAATGGAAATACGATATACATAAAAACAAGAGAGCATGTATGACCCTTAATCACTCACCTGATATCTACTCATGACAATATGTTACCAAACCTCAACCCTTAACTATAAATTATAAACACAAATATCTGTTTGAAATTCACAAGACAAACCTTTTGAACAATTTACATGATGTTTATGTTCTAAACGGTACTTTTGTGGCACACACAAAGTATTTAACCGGAAAAACTAGTTCTTAACCTCAGATTACCCATATTCGAACTTGACATTAATTTCATCAAGGCAATCATACTGACTAAGTTTCATGAAGATAACGTTTTTTTTAATGATTTGACCTCGTGACCTAGTATTTGACCTCTCATGATCCTTATTCAAACTATATCAAGCATGCAATTATAACTTAAAATATTCTTCTCAAACAAGTCATTTACCTGTTTCCTGGCACTAAAAATAAAAATGTACAAAATTAATAAAGTGTATTTGGTTCGTTATGTTCTTCACTTTCACGTTATTTTCTATCGAGAACTGTTTGTAAAATTGTACCCTAACTAACGCAAAAAGTCGTTTTTTGGGGGGATTTCAATGTGGATAAAATGATCCCAGTGCAAAGTGTTTGCTAGACTTTGTTTTCATAGTAAGGCTAACGGTGAGCTGGTATATTACAAAAGGTGTTCATTTAGATAAGACAGAGGCACACTTTTATCTCTTGTCGATTTTTCCGTTAATTTTACGCAGCTGTATATCAAATAAACGTTATAGACAATTGTTTCAATCAACATAATTACCTGAAGGACACCCTTCTTGTGTTCCGTATATTCCATATATTCCTGGTGGCCAATTAGCATGGCTGTTATATGTATGGTCTCTCGCCTTGTAACAAAAGTTCATCTGTAGTGTGTATTTATCAAAAGGACCCAATATATATATTTCGTCTATATCACTATTTTGTCTACCAAGTAAATCCTCAGCAACAGCACTACAAGACCGATGATAAGATTCAAGTTTGTCAAAAGGAAAAGCTGTTGTAATGTTAATAAAACCTGTTGTCCATCCTTGTGATGCTTCCTCTGCACAACCGTCGTTTGACATTGGCAAAACGAAAGGACCCTGCGGAAATGCACTGTTTTGTAATCCTATAAAGGTACATAAAATCCGTATATAGTCTATGGGGTTTCTATTTTCCAGGATCGGAGCTTAACTAATAATACTCTTTTCTAACTATTTTTTCTAACTACTATTTCTTCATCTCAAAATATTTGAGACTCATTTCTGAGTTGTCAAATGTCTAATATGTTAAAATTCACCAGCAAAAAAACAATAACAATTGTCAACACAAACAACTTGTTTGAAACTAAATAGAATTAGCTAAAGGCTCCCCTTGGTTGACAATAGTGTTGTAACCTAGACCGACTGCTTGGTCAAGCTGATTATATATTTTGAGATTAATGGAAACTATTTTCGATTAAATACTCTGATACCAAGAAAACAGATTTTATTCGGCCAAATACTGGCCGTGCATACTGGCCGTGCCAGTAGATTTTTCTAGGAGAAGTTTTCATCAAGAAACATTACTGAATTGGTTTATTACGTTTATTAGTTCGTTAAATGAATCCGGCGCGCCATTATAAATAACGGCTGCATCATCCGCAAACAATGTCTGTTTTATTTCCTTTCCTTTTGTTTTGATGAATTTAATGGATTCATATTTTGCAATATAATTACTCAAGAGTTCTATGCAAATGATAAATAACTGGGGAGACAAAGGACGTCTTTGTCTAACTCCTCTATTCACTTCAAAGGATTCTGACATATACCCATTATTTAAAACGGTACTTCTAATTTGATTATAGAACAATTATATCCATTTTATAAGGCTTTCGTCGAAGTCGAAGTGATTTAGACATTTTATAATGAAATCGTGGTTAAGACTGTCTAAGGCTTTCTCAAAATCTACAAATAGAAGTAAGCCTGGTAAATTTTGTTTGATAAGATATTCAATAATTTCAAATAATAATTTTACGTGTTCTCCTATGTACCTTACTTAGATAAAACCTGTTTGTGTATTGTCGATTTATTTGGTATTACCTTTTTTACTCTATTTGAAATTGACTTTGTTGCAATTTTGTAATATACATTTAGAAGGCTTATAGGTCTCCAATTCGATAAACTTAGCAAGTCTTTCCCTTTACACAGTGTTATAACTCCTTGTTTTTGTAACGTTGATAAGTTTCCAATTTGGTAAGCGTAATTAATTGAATTTACTAAGTTTTGTTTAATTATTTGCCAGAATATTTTGTAGAATTCAGTAGTTATTCCGTCTTAACCAGAGCTCTTTTGATTGTGCATATCTTTTAAGACATAATATCATTCTTCTTCAGTTAGTGAACCTGCACATATCGGTTGTGCTTCATCATCTAATTTATTTATTTCTAGTTCAAAGAAGTTTATGTCTGATTTATTGGTACTTTATTCTTTGTACAAGTTTTTATAAAAGTTTCTTTCTTCATTTAATATTTTCTTTGAATCTGTTATTTCTTTTTAAATCGATATCAAGTCTGTATATTGTATTTCTATCTGCGTTTTTCTTCTCTAGAGTAGCAAAGTATTTTGTATTTTTTCATCTTTTTCAACACTTAATGCTTTACTTCTTATCAATAAACCATCTATTCTGTTATCGTATATAATGCTTAGATATTACTGCTTTAATTTTAGTTCTTGCTCATGTTCAACATTATTTGTAGTATCATTTTGTATCGTATTTTCTATTTCTTCAATTCATTTATTAACCTTTTTTCATTTTAGTTATCTTTCTTTTTCTTGCATGTTGCATACTTAATTGTTTGATTTCTAATTTCACCCTTTATTAGCTCCCATAAAGTGCTAGGAGTTGCCTAGTTTAGTTATCTCTTTTATGGTTTCTTTAATATTGTTTGATACTCTATATCAAATAACAAAATGTTATTTACTTTGAAGTAGCCTGGTCCCCTTATTTCATCGATTGAAGATATTGTTATTTCTACCAGAGAATGATCTGATTTATATCCTGGTGTTATTTTACTGTTTTTATCATGCCTAACAGGTTGTCCGAAATTAGGAAATATTCTAGCCGACAATATATACAGGGGTTTTGTATTAGAACGCCATGTAAACTGTGATTTATTTGGATTAAAATACCTCAACGAATCAATTAAGCTGCAAGATGTTATCAATTCATTTAAGGCTTTTCTACATTTTTTGTGTGTTTCAATACTTCCGTTTTTCTCTTCAATTTTCATATAAATTACTGTCTTGAAATCACCTCCGATTACAAAATTTGTATCATTTTCCATCAGTATTTCATTTTCGACTGTTTCAAATAATTTGGATTATCTTCATTCGGCCCGTATACGTTTAATAATGTTACTTTAGTTTCATTTATGATGAAATTAACTGCCATTAGTCTTCCTTTAATAAATTCCTCATATGACTGAATAGAACAATTCAATTTCTTATTAAAAAGTATAGCAGTTCCTTCACTTCTACTACTTTGTCCAATGAAAAAGGCCTCACCATCACATTCTTGTTTCCATTTACCACTTGTTACATTTATTGAGTGCGTTTCTTGAAGAAAACCTATAGAATATTTTTTACGTTTTAGCCATTGAAATAGTTGGTGTCTTTTTTAATTTCCTAAGCCTCTTACATTGAAGGAGCATATACTTACCGATGCCATAATAATTGACTGGAAATATAGTCATAATTGAATTAGGTTCGACCACCTTACTAACAAAGTTGAACAGGTTTCTTGTTCAAAATTGTTGGGTTGCCTAGTTCTATTTAATTAAGTGTATGTTTTTTACTAAATACTTTCTTTGTTTTATGTATTATGTGTCGCTATTTGCATATAATACAAACCGTCATACCCTCAACATCTACCAAAGTACATTAATATACTTATATTTAAAGATGTAAGTCTGACGATACTCGTGATATTACTGATTATTATTATGATTTAAGCAATTTATACATGTTTGATTACAATCGTATGTTTGTACGTATTCTTTTACAAGCTTGAAGGGGTTTTATCAGTATAGTGCAAAGTCATTGTAACTGACAATACCAAAAACAAATTGCCATTTTATAAATTATCATTTCACCATTTACATTATGTTCTTTCAAATGTCATTATATGTTTTACGTTATAGTACATTGTATATATGTTATACTGGCACAACGTAAAATGTCTGTTGTGAGGGTACTTTTGTGAACTACAAACGAATAATTATGTTAAATAAAGGCATACCTGTCCTATACATTTCAATGTTATTTCATTCTTCTATGTTTTTCCATATATCATGTAATATATAAATTTAAATCATACACTGATTTTACTTGTGTATGTTCTTATTTTGAGAAACATTTTATATGAAGCATTTAAGAAGCACCTGTATGTGCGCCCATTTTTATATAAAAATATAGTATTACCAAATACCAATCATATTGTTTCATAAAGTCACTCTCATGAGATTATTATACTATCTATTCCTATGTAATGTGGCTTGATTTCAGTTGTTTCTTTACATTGTTGATCAATATTACTATCGTTTTGACACTATATTCAACGTAAAATTTGTTTGTGAAAGTCAACTTCGAGCAAATGTAAATTACGAGCTATTGTTTACAAATAAAGTAGGGGTCACTGAAATAGGTACGGCTGAGTATCTGTAATGCAAAACAGGGTTGCTTGTGATAAACAGCACTATATAATTTTGTTATAATATTTTCCACTTTATTATACATCGCACAGATAGAGGACAGATAACACAATAGTAATACATAAAGAGAATAGGTCTTCTTAAAAAGATTTGGTAATTCTGCCTGAAGTATTCTTAGGGTCACTGAAACCGGTACTTCGCGGATATATAACATAACATTGTCAATATCAACTTTAATTGTACTGTAGATACTATATTGATAAAACAGATCAGCATTAACACCAATGCTTACACTTCAATGTAAACAACAAACATTGTTAAATGTCGCCTGACAAAAACACGCCTCGCTGTCGGCGAAACGACAACAGCCGTGAAAAAATTTGGAGTTGAGCTGTTTTTTCGCGTGAAAACGCGGCAATAACCATGAGAAAACGGAACAGAAACGTGAGCGTCACTGAAATCCATCCCAAAATCCATACAGTTGTTTTAATAAATTATCAATGTTTGTTAAGGGCAATGTATCAAAAGTTGGTAACTATGTTTTCCAATAATTTCAAAGGGCTTATCGACTTGTTAGAGTTAGTTTTGGATTTTTTTCAAATCAAACGAGTCATTTGTTCTGCATATGATCTTGGTTTGATATCAGCAGACATTTTTGTAAATAGTATCCGTCTCTTGAGTCTTCAAATTTAATTATGCTTGAGCCTTTGTTCCCTACCCACAGAGCACATTAATTTTTTTATCAAAAGCCATTCTTTAGGCAAAACATCAAAAGGATCGATTAAATATGAATTATAATTACAACCTTGCTTGAAATCTAAACTTTTGGGAATTTATATTTCCACTGATGAAATTATTTGAGTGGAGTTCCACCATCTGATATAAAAAGATTAATTGCATGTGAATCAATAAAGCTTGATTTTTACTATCACAGGAACAAAACAGCAAAAACAAATAGTTACTCATTTTACAACAAATTGCTTCACAAATAATTTTAACACAGATTAAGCTGCTGGAAAGAAATGAATTTTTACAACTGTCTAAAAATAACTTATTTTAGAAAAAAAAGTCAAACAAAAAGGTTCCAGTATAATTCCTGCAAATTATATCTGTAAATTTGAAATTATACGCTTCAGTATAATAAATTTTAGAAGATACTTTTACATTTCATGTTTTACTATATCATTTTGGAGAAATTATTATTTTTACCGAAAACTATGCATGCATTTTACGTTACATATTGTTTCGGTTTTTCTTTGATTGATTATAAGTCCCGGCCGACCCTGGGTGAACTTGCCAAAACTCCTGACAAGAGCAGGTGGAAGAGAGATGCAGATACAAGGGAATCCGAGTACCAGACCCTAACTCGTTTACGAATAGACCCCTTTGTTCTTTTACATGCCCGATGTATAGCACCGATACACGTGAGACTACCTCTGGGTTTCCAACCACCTCATCTCTAGATGGATGGGAAACACTATAAAGCGTTTCTGAAATTCCCAGTGCCTCGGCCGAATTTCGATCCGGGGACCTTCAGATTGGTAGTCCAGAGCGTTTACTACTTGACCACCGCACCACCCTACATGTTTTCTTTAAATTTTTATTTAGAATTTTACTTTTATTGAACATTATCTATCTTTGGAGAATATAATCAGGTCGGTGAAAGGCGTGTCCCTTTAAGCAACTTATTTGATTTATCAGGTGTCGCTGTTAAAAATCACAAAATGGTGTATGTTCATAACGGATGTCTTTCACGTGCCCGCATACATTCATCACATCTCATCCTTATTGAATAGATTACACGCGCTATCAGGCATTGTGGAATGGCGTTCCATTATTGTACATTGGTGTTGCGGAGATCTTTGGACTGGTTTTGGCGGATTCTGAAATCGCCGTCTCTTAGTCCGGACCTCGCTAAATTTGTGAATTTTCATAACGTAGTGCTTTGTGAAAATTAAAGATACGATCTGCATAGCATAGAAAATTAACTGAGTTGCCAAAACAAATATGTTTTATTTGACCGGTGCAACGAAGACAGTCGACACAAAGGTCAATTTCAAAATTTGGTCACATACAGACATACGACCAATTAATTTATAACCTTGTGTCCACAATAAAGTCCACAAATTTCAGTGTATCATCTCCGACTTAGAGCAGAATGTATATTTTCTTTTGTTGTAAAAAGATTGTAAACATATGAAAACTTGATCAGAATGTATTTTTATTTTGTTATAATTAGTTTGTAAGCATTACGAAAACTAGGTAAAATGCCTCATTTTAGTACAAATAATCAACAAAGGTACCCTCTGTAATTAAACTCTATCCACCATATTTGTGTACAACAACAACCTTACTTCGATTATTGAATGTTTTATCTGAAATGACTGGAATGCATAGTTTAAAACTGCTCGCACAGATTTAAGTGAAAAGATTAAGGTTCTTCGAACTGTCTAAAATTAACATATTTTAGATCGAATCATGAAATAAAAAGGTTCCATATACATTCATGTAAAGAATGTCTGTACTTTTGAAATTATACGAGCGTTCCAAACGTTTTTGCAATTCCAATAATTAAATATAGAGTAGCGATGCAGTTTTATTAATCTCATCAACATTTTCCAATGAATTTTTGAAATTGTTATGTAGATTTTTAGCTGTGTTTTTTTATTCTAGTCATTACTTTAAGATTTCACCTTTTAGTGCATCATTTTATAGAAATTTGACTTTTCAACGGAAAGTATGAACAAGCAGCTTTAATTTATTAGATTAGGTTATAACTTATAATTATATTATGTGCTTATATCATGTTATTTATGCTTTTTAAGTTATTTGGTGTGTACCAGATTTGGGGAGAGCGTATTTAATGATCTCAAGATTGTGTTTCAAGTTATAATCCGGTGCAGGTATCGAAAGTTTGTATTTTTGAAGTTTTTGCTTTATGTCATTGTGAAAACATCTACTTTTAAGTTGATCGATTTTCTTTTGTAAGCTCCAAATAATCTGATTTCGTTTGTGTTTACAAATGTGTTGCTGCACCGCTAAACCCAACTAATCATTCGTCAATTAGCAAAACGTTCACACGTATGTAACGTTCTATGTGATTATGGACGGTGAATAAATTTGTTTTCTCCAAAATGACATACTAGTAATTATGATAAGTAATGGCTAGAATCAACAACAAAAGTACAAATCGAAATCGCTATTTGAGAAAATCTGGTTAAATTGTAGGTAAGCTACAGCTTATGTTTG
>JAUMHA010098295.1:3251-18068 GCA_032359765.1 Saxidomus gigantea
CCATATCTCAAATGCACTACGTTGGTCTTTCCAGGAGCAGGTAGGATTTTTACCATCACGGTTTATGTTTCATCTTTGCCATAGACAGGCGCTCCTGACTTAATTTAGTTACGTTGTGATTTGGCAGATGGCTATACTAATGTTTAGGCGGATGAAATATGAAATCCATTCATTTGCTTTACACAGTTTTCGTACTTGATAGAATTTCACAAAATTTGGTCAAGAGCCCGCTTCAATTTGCTCATGGTTTAGGCTGAAAAAAAAACATGGCCAAAATGTTAAAACACAACACGACTCGGAGCTTAGATATTCGAATAGTATCCTTGTCTGGTGGTCCTCTACCAGAACAGTTAAAATTCCGCAGCTGAGGATTATACTGGCCCAGTCCTTAGGGTCACTGAGGTCTTTCACGTTTTATTCCTTCAGAAATATGGTCATATTGGAACAGGACACATTTCCCACGTATGGTTACAAAGTGAGCTTTAAAAAGCTTAGAAAAGAAAACATATAGGAGTGATTCTTATATTCATAGCATAATCAAGTTTGTCATAGAGATGTTGATGCAAACAAAAATATTTGCACATGGGGGCTTAAAAGCCACCTTCATAGTCGGTTTAATGTTGATTTGTTTATTATGCCTGCCGATTCAAAATAATTGTATTATTAGGGCTTGCGTTCTCGTTTTGTTTGTGAAATAAAATCGTCTCCCGAGAAGCTATAGGTCTGATTTTAAATTGGAATTCATTGGAATCGTCCTAAGATGACCTTTTACCAAGATTGTTTGATCAAATTAATTGCTGGTGGTGGGTTTGGGACAATCTGAAAGAAACTAAAAAAAAACAAAAACGAAACATTCCAGTAAAAGCAATCATCGGTTATTTCCTTGAATGACTTGGTGGGCGGTTAATGGCATAATGGCTCTATTGTATAACATGCATGCTCTGACCAAACAAATCAACGGTCTTGGCTAGTCAATAAAATCAATGAAACGTATTGATTAGGTATTGGTCACCAACTCCAGAACCATGACCAGCTTAGCGCCTGTATAATACTTAAGGCTCCGTTCATACAAGAACAGGTCATAGTCATCGGGATTTTTACAATGAAATAATAAACCACTACTAAGTCTTGGACACTGGGAGGGATCGAACCCAGGACCCTCAATCCCGAGGGAACGCGATACCTCTGCACCAAGGCGGCTCCACAAACCGAATAGTTAAGGCCGTTTCCGGTTAGATCCCACCAGGACCTTCGTGTAATGTCATAGAAGTGCTCTCCATTTTACTGAACATGTGTCATTCTTATAATTTAAAATAGCCCGTCTTTGTCGAAAAAATGGTTTCCAAGGATCGTCCACCAGTAAGTATGAAAAGATTTGTTATCAACATGTCATCTTCGGGCACGCTCATGTCATATTCGGGCACACACGCTCATGTCATCTTCGGGCACCCCATGTCATCTTTGGGCTTGCTCATGTCATCATCGGGAATGCCCATGTCATCATCGGGCACCCCATGTCATCTTCGGGCTTGCTCATGTCATCTTGGGTGCGGTTCACTGACACTCAAAAGTTTCTAAATTCCGGGATTTGGCTTATGATCTTCTGAATTGTGAATCTCTTTGATACTTTGATAAGAAAATTGCAAAGCAAAAACGTTAGCAGCAGCGGCAACAACACCGCTGACAACAGGAATAATGATAATCGAGAACCCTCACGTGGATCGTATAACGACAGCGGGTTCCTTCTGCTTGGTCGAGTGCTTGTAATCAATGTAACCTCTCATAAATTTCGGGTCATGGGTTCGAGCGCCACAGCCGACCATGTCCTTTCTGTGAGAAAGGTTAATTTTTTTTACGGAGGATAGGAGTCTAGTACTGGTTCTTACCAGGAAACTGTCCGCTTGTTAAAATGACAAAAATACGGTTGTATGGGCGTTAAACTCCTACAATAGCGTTTCAGCAGTACACAGAAGTACTGTGTCGTGTCAGTGTTAGCACTCCTCTTGCTGGAAAACACCTTGAAACTCATTATTCGCACATCTCACAGTGCAGCACAACCTGACCCTTATACGTTTCAGTTACTGAGCGAAGGTACATGGCTTGACACTTATACTTTCATAAGAATACTCTTTATGGCCATTTTATGACCCTAAAATTAATTTTAGATTTTCAGTGGTCGCACATGAGCACAAAATGATAAAAGGAAAATATTGGACACAATATGAGTGCTCTGTTAATTTGTTTGAAGATAGATTTTCAGGTCGCATATTATCGTAACTTACACTCATAACTATCGTTGAATTTTGTTCACTGGCTTACAAACAAATCCTATAGAAGTACAAATACAAATTTTATGGTTATTTTCAGTAATTCCATCGTATGAATTATTTATTAAATATATGTGAGAAAATGTAACACCTGATTGCAGGCTTTAACACAACACCATGTCGTGTCTTTATTCCACCCAGCTATTAATTATGCAAGGAAATCGCTTACACCTGTACGACCAACGGAACATGGATCGATACCAGTCAATGATGTTGACAGGGTTTGTTTGTATTTGTCTCAGAGAGGATATCATGAGTCGAAGATCATTTAGCATCCAATTCATTCAATCGCAAAACAGAGTCACGGTAAATATTTTTGTATAATAATGATGTTGTCTTTTTAGTAGAAACATGTGTTCGTGGATTTGGTAATTAATCTAAAGAGACATGTTGATTCTGTCGTTACTAGTGGTATATGTGGCATTATTTCTTAAAATTATTTAATAAATCTTGAGGATACATTTTAACTTAGAACACATCTTAAGTAAGGATACATTTTGCTTCTTGAGATACTTTTTACTTACAAGAGGATATATTTAATTTGATGATACGTTTTGCTATCTGAGATACAGTTTACAATAGGATATGTTTCACTTGAGGATACATTTTCCTTTCCGAGATATAGTTTGCATCGGAATATATTTCACATGAGGATACATTTTCCTTCCCGGGATATAGTTTACACGAGGATATATTTCACATGAGGATACATTTTGCTTCCCGAGATATAGTTTACATCGGGATATATTTCACATGAGGATACATTTTCCTTTCCGAGATATAGTTTACATCGGGATATATTTCACATGAGGATACATTTTGCTTCCCGAGATATAGTTTACATGGGGATATATTTCATCTTAGGATACATTTTCCTTCCCGAGATATAGTTTACATGGGGATATATTTCACCTAAGGGTACATTTTGCTTCCTGAGATATAGTTTACATGGGGATATATTTCACCTTAGGATACATTTTGCTTCCTGAGATATAGTTTACATGGGGACATATTTCACCTTAGGATACATTTTACGTCCTGAGATATAGTAACATGGGGATATATTTCACCTTAGGATACATTTTGCTTCCTGAGATATAGTTAACATGGGGATATATTTCACCTTAGGATACATTTTGCTTCCTGAGATATAGTTAACATGGGGACATATTTCACCTTAGGATACATTTTACGTCCTGAGATATAGTAACATGGGGATATATTTCACCTTAGGATACATTTTACTTCCTGAGATATAGTCTACATGGGAACATATTTCACCTTAGGATACATTTTGCTTCCTGAGATATAGTTTACATGGGGATATATTTCACATGAGGGTACATTTTACTTCCCGAGATATAGTTTACATGGGGATGTATTTCACATGAGGATTCATTTTGCTTCCTGAGATACATTTTACATTAGGATATATTTCACCTGAGGATACATTTTGCTTCCTGAGATATAGTTTACATTAGGATATATTTCACATGAGGATACAATTTACTTCCTGAGATATAGTTTACATGGGGACATATTTCATCTTAGGATACATTTTACTTCCCGAGATATAGTTTACATGGGAACATATTTCACATGAGGATACATTTTACTTCCTGAGTTACATTTTATATTAGGATATATTTCACATGAGGATAAATTTTGCTTCCTGAGATATAGTTTACATGGGGACATATTTCACATGAGGGTTCATTTTACTTCCTGAGATATAGTTTACATTAGGATATATTTCACATGAGGATACATTTTGCTTCCTGAAATATAGTTAACATGGGACATAATTCCACACGAGGATACATTTTCCTTCCTGAGATACATTTTATATTAGGATATATTTCACATGAGGATAACTTTTGCTTCCCGAGATATAGTTTAAATGTGGATATATTTCACATAAGGGTACAGTTTCCTTCCCGAGATACAGTTTACAGTGAGATATTTCACCTTAGGATACATTTTGCTTCCTGAGATATAGTTTACATGGGGACATATTCCACATGAGGATACATTTTGCTTCCTGAGATGTAGTTTACATGGGGACATATTTCACATGAGGATACATTTCACTTCCTGATATACATTTTACATTAGGATATATTTCACATGAGGATACATTTTGCTTCCCGAGATACAGTTTACATTGAGATATATTTCACCTTAGGATACATTTTGATTCTTGAGATATTATTTACATTGGGATATATTTCACATGAGGATAACTTTTGCTTCCTGATATACATTTTACATTAGGATATGTTTCACCTGAGGATACATTTTGCTTCCTGAGATATAGTTTACATGGGGACATATTTCACATGAGGATACATTTTACTTCCCGAGATATAGTTTACATGAGGATATATTTCATTTGAGGATACATCTTAAACGAGCATTTAGTTTACATGAGGGGGCATTTTACACGAAAATATATTTTGTTTACCTGAGGATACATTTCACATGATGATACGTTTTACTTGAGGATATATTTCACATGAGGCTTCATTTCACCAGAAAATACATTTTCAATTAGGATATATCTTACCTTAGGATACATTCACACGAAGACATATTTTTTAGTATACCTCTGAAAATAAAGAGATTATTATTATTATTATTTTATATGAGGATACACTTTAGCACTGGATTTATTTAATTTATTCTGTAACAGCCTGACTGAAAATTTTGTCAAAGAAATACTATAATTTCTTGAATGCTATTGCCAATTTTGCGTTTTTTTTAGCTTTTAGGTACCTTGTATTACGTGGAAACATCTGTGTAAGATGAAGTATTAATAACTCGAAATAAGGTTATATGTATTTAACATTTTTGGTGACACACAATGTAGCCTACTGACAGTCTGTAACATACCACGATCATAAAGAAGTTTGATTTCAGATATAAAAGAATTGATATGTGGTCCTACTTCAGATCGGTAAGTTTACCACTGACAGGTTTGAACAGATCTAGACTCTAGATAAGTTGAAATCAATGCCTTTAAAACAGGATTCATGCCTAAAAATAGTAGGCCAATTAGTTTGTGATACATCAGTCATGGCATATTGAATTCACATTAGATATACAATCTGGATTTGGTCCACATGGGTTTGCGTATCGATTAGTGTAATTGTAGAATCAACGCCGTTGATCTGGATTCGTGTATTTTTTGGTTGTTACAGGTAGTGGAAGTGTGACGTCATCCATAAATCAGACGGAAATGACGAGCTGGACTCGTGTAACAAGTGCCTTGTGGCGGCGCAACCATCTCATGGCCGATAGTGCCTTCACTGTGAAGTTAATGTTGATCGTTTTCACGCAGATAGTATCATACAAATCAGGTATTTATTGAAAAACGAAACGCCTTTCGAGACAAGAAATGTATAGTTATGACGTCACGATGTTCTTTGCTAACGTAATTACCGACATAATTGCACATTAGGCAGACACAAAATCCGTAGTTGTTTGTTTTATAAATGTCCATTTTAGTGATAGGGTCACTGAAAACCCCCGATTATCTCCTTTATTTTATCAACCATTGAAATGAAATTGATCTAATAGGCTACGCTCAATAAACTGTATTTATCAAATAACACCTTAACATTTAATTAGATCTTGGCCTGGTCTATAAGCTAACATCTGAACTTTAAATCTATTTACTATCATCTGACTTGTTACCCAACCAACCTTCAAAGTTTACCTTAGACATTCTATTCCAGATGCTCAACAAATACCATTTATTCGAAAGTTTGAACGTGTGTTTTACGACCATGCTAGATTAAGAGAACATCACGTGACCAAGCGTTCTGACGACGAACTGACGTTCCAGTTTGAAGCGTTTGGCAGGTAGGAGTTTTTCATGACGTAGATCGAATTAATAATATTTAAAAGCAACGTATTTGATACATTCGCCTTTCGTTTGAAGTTTGGTAAAGGCTGGTCAACCCATTTGCACAATAAAGGCTTCTTAACAAGTAATAAATGCCAAAATTAATAACGGTTCAAGATTTCAAGATTTTATGTTCATGGGACTTGGCTCATAAGTGATGATGCATGTGACAGACTGAAAACAGTAAAAATTAATTTGTGATATAAAGTCATGACAAATAGATCTATTATGTTACAGCGTAAAATTCATCATGCTTGTTATATTGACCACAATATCACGTGTTATAATTGTTGGAATGAATATTTAACTATAATTAATAAAATGTTATTATCTTAATAAATTATTACAGCTGCACTGGGACAAATATATAATGTCACTGCTCCAGAGCTGCACTCGTAAATATAATATAATATATTTAGAGGTTGATCTATGATAAAATACGTAGTACTTTAGAATTGATTTTGTACATAGCAGATTGGTTCCGCTGCCGCGGCACGATTGTTAAAATGATATGATAAATCTATAAATCTTTACATTCTAGAGACTTTTAAAGACTAAAATAATTGTATCATAATTGCAATAAATAATGTAAATATTTGTTACAGAACATTTACTCCTGTTTTACGACATGATAACACGCACCTGCATCCAGAGATAGTTATAGAAACCAGTAAGGGGACTAGCATTTATAACAGACCGTTGTCGTACTCCGGAACCATCAAAGGTAACAACACATCAGTTGAAGTCGTTGTGCATTTTCCTCACGTCTAAAGTTATCGTAAAAAAGATACAAAAAAAAGAATAGATAAAATAGGCCTAAGCTTTATTTTCAGTCCATAAGAGTACAACAAATTACAAAAACCTTGAAAGGGCTTTTTAACGGACTATAACAATAACATACGTAGATATTATAAATTATGTTCAATAAAGTTGGCAGGCAACATATTTATTAGTTTGTACATAAACAAATGTTGTATGATACAATTTGATAACTTGAACAATTCTTCAATATTTATAGTTACCTATTCTCTTTTTTGTCTCCGTACTGTCGTGTGCTCTTTGTTGTTTAGGATGACTTACATGTTGCATAATTATAATTTTTATCCAATGCAGAGGACCATTACATAATCATAATTTTTATCCAATGCAGAGGACCTTTACATAATCATAATTTTTATCCAATGCAGAGGACCTTTACAGAAGCATAATTTTTATCCAATGCAGAGGACCTTTACATAATCATAATTTTTATCCAATCCAGAGGACCTTTACATAATCATAATTTTTATCCAATGCAGAGGACCTTTACATAATCATAATTTTTATCCAATGCAGAGGACCTTTACATAATCATAATATTTATCCAATCCAGAGGACCTTTCAAGAGTTTATGGAGTATTGACAAAAGGCGGACATTTCGAGGGGAAAATCATAACCAGTGACGTAACATATTTCATTGAAAGAGCCGCACATCATTTCCGAGAGGAAACAGATTTTCATACAATTGTTTACAAAAATTCTGACGTCATGTTTAATTTTTCACACACTTCATGCGCGCATGCGCAGTTAAAAGAGAAACAGAAGAAAATGACTGAAAACGAAAATGTTCATGGAATTAATATACCAGATAACGTGACTGAATACAAAACACTAATGGGCGATTCAATGGAAAACTATACAAAAGACATGAATATTATTAATACAGAAATAGTAAAGGAAAAGAAGAAAAAGCGAAAGAAAAGGGCCGTCGATCCAACGAAGACAATCTGTGAACTGTACATGCAGGTACATTAAAATCTCCTGAAATATTTACAGCCCTTAACTTATATTAGAAAAAAATACATGCGATACTACTTTCTTATGCCAGATATAATGACATTGTTATTGATTGAAACAGAAAAAAGAGTTGTAAAATTGATCTAATTTTTAGATTTATTACACCATCATGGGCGCCATTAGGCTTAACAGGACTGCACTCTTTCGTTATTTTTTCTGGAAAAGATAAAGTGAAACATCAACAGGTACATTTCAATTTGTTGATTATAAAATTTATAATTTCTTTATGCAACTGACTTATGTATTATCATTTATTCGATGTTTGAAATATGCACACTTTAACTCAGGCTGACCACAAGTATTTCGAGAAATACGGAAGTGACGTCGACACAGTTATTGAAAAGTTAACACAGCACGTGCAGGCCGTAGATGCAATGTACAAGGAAATAAGTGAGTATTGTTCGCATTTCAGTTAATACATGTACAGGCTTGAGCCAAAAGTAACTCCACAACGCCAACATTTACTATACATTTAATATAAAACCATCATTTTGTAAAAAAAATCTCCTCGATTCATTTCAAATGCCATCGATATCAAATTTAAACAATAACTTAAAATATTATCAACAATTAATTTTCTATTCAGGGAATAGTTCTCTGCTGTATTTTTTTGTAAATCTAAAAGCTATCATTATTTAATCAAAGAGTCGTAAATTACGTTGTCAGACACCCAAGCCACCGACTTCAATTAAAAAATGTATATCTATATTGTATTGCTAATTTCGGAATAAGAGATGCAGTCCTGTTGCACTTTCTAGTATATATAGTCTTTGCACACAACCGAATATTACCCCTAAATAGTTTTTTTGTCAATAGCAAGTATGATATGTGTTGTATACTAGGACATTTATAAGAAAAAGTAGAATAAAAAATTGGGGGGACTTACTGCAGTACAAGTTTTGTTTTTATTTATTTTTCATTTGAATCGTCTATAAGTGTTTTGTATTTAATCACGTGATCTGGTCTATTAGTTTCGTGAACATTTTATTTTCAGCCATTTTCTTCTGTTTCTCGTTTAACTGCGCATGCGCACAAGAACTATGTGAAAAAGTTAAACGTGACGTCAATGAACTTAAAACAAATGAAACGGAATCAAATCAGAACCATTTTTAAAATAAATTTTGATTCGGCCACAAAGAAATCATAGTGTAGAAAATTCAGTTGTTGCCTACTTTCCACCGCTGTCAATTAATGTTGATGTTATAGTTTTCTTGAAAATGCAATGTCTAATTACAGAAAGTCATCGAAAGTACCAGTCGTGTGTTTTAGTGTTTATGTTTATTGTTTCAACAGATTTTGACGGTAGTGGTGGAGCTGACAGTTTTGGCTTTATAATAAAAAAAATTAAAGTTTGGGACGACCCGCAAGTAGCCGGGTATAAATATGACGGTAACTTTGCCGTGGACTATTTTCTGGATCTACATTCGCAAGTAGACGCGCAGGACAACTACGATGCCTTCTGTTTATCCTATCTCTTTACATACCGGGACTTCTCTGACGGTGTTCTTGGTCTGGCCTGGGTTGGTCATCTTACATCTGCCGGTGGCGTTTGTGAAAAGTTCAGGGTAAGTGTGCATAAGCCTAAATTGTGTAACCTTCCGCTCGCACTATTATGTAACCTTCCGCTCGAGCTATTTTTTTACAAATGTTTTAAAGAAAAAGCTTTTAAAATTTCAACACGTTTATTGTATATATATTATTTAAGGTCTCTGAGTGCGAACTACTTTACAGACGTTTACCATAACCCCCCTAAATTTCTAAAATGTACTTTTCATTAGTAACATTACTAGTTCATAGGGGTGCCGACTAAATTTACTGACAGAATAACAAATGGCGCATACCATAATCAAACTAATCATGATATGCACTACTGGTATTGCAAGAGCAGAAATATTAAGATTCCAGCACGGAATCAAGTTCTTAATCTTCTTTGAATTAATTATTGCTTCTCAAAACCATTTGTAGACATACCAAGGTCAAGGAAAGAGTTTGAACACTGGGATAGTTACGCTGCTGAATTATGGGTCAGATGTACCGTCTGCTGTATTGCAAGTGACCTTTGCACACGAGATTGGCCATAACTTTGGATCTGAGGTGAGAGAAAAGAAATGTATACATTCTTTCGTTACTAGTATATGACACACACTATTTGTTGAAGCTACATGTTCAATAAGTCGTTAGACAAATATAAAGTAATACACTTCTAGAAAAAGTATATACAAAATACGTATACTTTAAGAATGTCTGTGATAACTTGTTCACTGTTCCGGAAATTCTTGGGAACTGTAACATTCCGGTAAATGTTAAAAGCAATATTATATACATGTTGATGCCACTTTTCTTAACTTTGATTATTTCAGAGAACTTTCATATTGCCTCATCTTTGAAAACCATATTAGTCCAAGGGTTTGCACATCAGTCCAAGTGCAGCTTGGTTGCAGAACTAGGTAGCAATGGCAAAATTATCATCGACTACAACAAGTTACATAATTACAATTTAAAATTTTTAATATTTTTGCCATGGGAAATTTTGACCATGGCACAAATTAAACGAATTAGCGTTGAAATGATTCCAAGTCCGTCATATCTCAAATAAAATCCACAAAATGTCGTCAACTTAATCTTTTGGTAAATTGCGCTTAAAATGGATACCCGTGCTTGCGGGGAAAATACGACGATTAAAGTGAAATCAGTTCAATCTATGACAAAGCAATGAAATACAAATGAACATGTCATCTCTAACGTATCAATTTCATAACGAAATCATAACGACTTGTTAGTTTGTTCAAAAATAGTTTTCCTTAACTATGGTATGATAATTCAATGGATCTTCTGCATGCCCCTCCCTCGCCTCCCCCATCCCCCGTTCTCGGTCTTTTGTAGCATATAGAGATCGACGATGGTCTTATGTGAATAAATTCGTAATATCTTCTACCTTTTTGACTTAAGGATTTTTCAATATGTACTACTTTTTCAAGCACGACCCAGATGGTGACACCGATTGCACACCAGGAGATCCTACCGGAAACTACATCATGTATGCGCGCGCAACATCCGGGTCACAGTCTAATAACAACAAACTCTCAAGCTGCAGTTCTGAGCAGATATACCCTGTTTTGGAAGCAAAAGCAATTGACACAGACGGCTGCTTTGTGGGTATGTTTCATCGCATATAAAGTGTTGTTATAGTTATACGACCAATCATGTATATTGCCCACACTAATTGACACAACTTTGCTGCGTTTTCTTCACAGGAGAATTGGTACTTATGATAGATCTAGTATTCAAACAGTTACTTGAACAAATATGTTGCCATGTTGAAGGCTTGACACATATAAATGTAATTCAGAATTTCATGAACTCGTATGAAACTTTGTTAAAAGCGGAAAGGAATTGAACATTACCATACAATTGTATCTTACTATTATTGTTGTTGTTATAACAACATATTATAATACAGGCAAACACAAATATATCTTACATTCCTATGTTTATATTTGATAACACTGATTCTCGGTTCAACTCAGATGAAAAAAAAATATTGCAATTTTATAGACAGTAAATTCTGTTGAAAAAAGAGAAACTTGTGCAAATATTTTACATTAATTTGCAATAAATTCAAACCCTTAAACTGTATCTATTGTCTTTTAAAGTACTTTTATATGGATAACAGTAACTGTATGATAAAGCTATACTTGCTCTTGAACTTTAGCGTTATCGGATGAGATATGTGGTAACAGAGTAGTAGAGGGGTCGGAGGAATGTGATTGTGGCTGGGCTGACGAGTGTGATGAGGGATGCTGTAATCCACAGTCAGACAATCCTACAGCAACACCGTGTACAAAATCCTCTACTGCAGTATGCAGGTAACGATTGGTCTTTGCATCACGTGAATATAGCATGGGGGAAATCAATCTTTGTCTAGAGTTACCGTTCCTGATACGCTTGCGCTTATATCCCAGCCAAACGCTTGCCCATATATCCCTGCCAATGTCTTAAAAGTAGTTCTTATTCTTTATATTCGTAACAGTTCGAAAATCGATATTACTCCGCGAAATAATCCATACTGGTACATTTTCTCATGTAACATTGACACGCTGACATAGGTGTGTATGGTCTGGAAAGGAACAACAACTCTGGGTAGAGATTATAGTGATATTGTAATTTCATGTATAATAGAAAGTTTCCGTCTATCTTCTGTGAGATGTAGATACATACAGTTACTTATAGAAACTGTTTTTTGATCAAGATTTAGTTTTGGCAGTTGCCTTTCCTTGTTGAATTTAAATCACAAGATATTGCTATAAGTTCTATGTTATACATGTACATATATCTGCCAAAATGACACTGTTTTTCTTTTTCAGTCCCAGTCAAGGGTCATGTTGTGATAGTAGCTGCCAATATAAGAGTGACACTGAATCATGTAGGGCAGCATCAGACTGTCTAGATGAAGCTTTGTGTGCATATCCTTTATGTATAACTATTTCTGTAAACCCACAAGACACTAAGAGTCTTGGCATTTTCATCGGAGATCCTAGGGTCGGCCGCGACTGTAAACAATCTAAAACAAACGCACATACTTAATTAACCAATTAAAATGATTAAGGTGCTCTACCTTATGGTTTAGAACTTAACCCCGCCATGTCTCGTTTTGACGATCCGAAGATGTTTAAGGTGAAAGTATACTATAATTCTCTAGCCAACCTTAGTGTTTGGTACCAACTGTAACAACAAAGATCAAAGCGTTGCTGGCGCGAAAGTCCTGGGGACTTTAGATGGCTTGGTGGAAATTGGATCATTTCAACCTAGTGAAATGTTTAATTAAACTTGCGATAATTTATGAGGATTTGCAATAGTCTAACCTTCATTAAAGCGTTAATAGCATCTATATATAGAAATAAACCAGTTGAGTCCTTTACTCCTATTGGTTGGTATTTTGGAGAGACAGTATTTTTTCGTTGTAATGGTAAATTCGCATAAATTGAGGAGCCGCTTAAAGACAATTTAAACCTTCAAATGTGACCAAGCAATAAACCAATTATCTCTACATGTCGATATAATGTATGGTTAGTTTATTGGACAAAATGTCCAGTCTAAAGACACTTAATCCGACAGCGTCTTATCTGATAAGGGGTCATAAAACAATTAAGGGATTATACCTCCTGCGGTTTAGGGGGTCACTTATGAAGGAGGTTTACGTTTGCACGCTGTAATCATGTACAATAAGCAACGGACACATGTTCAATTATCCTTGACTTATTTCCCACTGGAGACTCTGCAACATGTCCAGCTTCCAGTCAGAAACCTAACGCCACAACATGTGGAAGTAGTGACAACTTTCTGGTTTGTTACAACGGGGTAAACTATTACATTCTATCTTCATTTTCGGTTGTCTGGAAAGATACCCATTGTGCTACAGTCTTATTGGAGTCGCATTGGTGCAGTTGTAGCGCGTTCGGAGGGGCCTGTGTTCGATCCCCACCAGTGCCTAAGTAATGGTAGTGTCCTTACGCAAGACACATATATTTCCACATTGCCTCTCTCTGTCTGTGCGGTTGATTCCAATTGAATGTTCGAGAGCAAATTATATAAGTTGTAAGAACTTGTTTCGCATTCGAGTGTAAATGAATAGGGCGAATGCTCTCCCACCTGAGCTATCCTATCGTCTACACATTTGTGATTGAAGTCCGTACCTTGATATCCTCGATCCTTGTTTTTCTTATCAAATATACTCAACCAAAATGAAAACTTTACACTCATACTTAACTTACTTATGTTATGGGGTAAAACAGATCATGTTGACAGATATGAACCATTTACGTACTTGAATTATAAAACCATTCATGAAAGACTGAAAACGCAAATGTTCAGTTTAGACCTTATTCATGCGGGATTATCCAATTAAAATGTGCTTTACAAAGTAATTTTTCAATCCATAATATGTTATACATTCTACTTGTCATTTCATTGGCGGTTGAAAGGTTACCAACTTCCGTAAGGTGCCATAGAGAATATTACAATGTTTGAAGTAAAGTAAAGTTATATTTTTTTACAAAGTCGGGTTCTATAACAATAATCAGAAGGTCTGTCCTTATATTAAACCCGACTTTGTACATAAATAAAACTTGACCTGACTTCATGATTATTGAGCATGAGTTCGTGCTGAGCATGAGATTGTGCTCAAGAAACATTTATTAAAGCACGGGGCCAGTCTTCAGTACTGTGTCGATCTTTTATATACATGTTACATGTAAACAAATAACTATATAATTTCTGCTTATTTTTGACCGCACTTATTTATTCATGTAGTGCATAAAATGTTGGACAATAATTACACGTTACGTATAATAATAACAAGAAAAACTAACCTTGGTAGGAATGTTCGGGTTCGATATGTCTTGCTCATGGCCGGGAACCCTGCTACTGCTCGCCGGACTCCCCTGGAAGCTGGAAAGATGAAAAGCTGTGCCAAGTTTGCTGTAAAGATGGCGACACCTGCAAGTAAGCTTCTCAAGATGTTTCGCATCAGTCTATATTTACTCCTGTCCCCTGTTTCCCTTTCTCACACTCTCGTTTAAATATAACTGGAATGTATGGAACGCCAAATCTACATATACTAAAATATTTGAAGAGGTCTTTAAATATTTGGAGAGCTCTTCAAATAATATTAGAGGTCTCAATTTCAATTAGAGATATCTCCAAATAATTATAGCGCACAAAAATTGTAATAGAGAGGTCTTTAAATAT
>JAUMHA010098406.1:3573-18066 GCA_032359765.1 Saxidomus gigantea
AAACAAGATTCAACAAACACTGGCAGTAAAAACACCCATTGTTTAGATAATACAGAGATATGATGATGACTTTTCCTTAATAACTTCAGCTACTGCTACTGCTATTTCTACTGCTAGGACTGTTGAAGGTGATGACCGCTGATGCTGCTGCTGATGATGATAGTGATGATCATGAATATATTGCTGTTGATAATGACTGATGATGACCATGGTGATGATTATGCTGCTGATGATGACTGATGATGATGTTAATAATAATACTACTGCTGCTGATGATGGTCATGAATATTGTGATGAAGGTGATGTTGCCGCTATTGCTGATGACAAAGATGATGTTTTAGAGGCTGTTGCTTAACAAAAAGATTGTGATAATGGTGATAATGATGACAATGATGATACAGTATTTAGTGACAGATACAGATGATTGATGTAAGACTAGCCACATTTTCATGGAATCGTCTATAAATGAAGCAGGACAGAATTTTTGAGAACTTATAGCATGAAGATAAACTGAATATCTCTTTAACATTCAGAAAATAATTCAAGCTCTTTTTTCATGATGTGTGTTTAATTTCCATATTTTGTTCATTAATATATATGCAACATGATAAGCAATAATTGTGACATATTGGAGCTACCCTAATATATGACATGCACTATCATAAAAAGAGTTTCTGTCCAAATTAAATGAAGATTTACAAACGTCTAATCACTGTAAAACTTATTGTTGAGATATGTGATAAATATTTAAATTTACGTATGCGATGACAGGTTGTACGATGACAGGTTTGTACAGCTTTCTCAGGCTGTCTTACAGCTTGTATGTCATCGTTTTAATACATCGTTCATTGACATTTTAATATGAGGCTGAACGAACAAATTTTTTTCTTTAAGATTCTGGTAAGGCAGAACCACAGTTGCCATGTTTAATTAAGGTAATAATTTGGGGGAAAATGATTAAAAACGATTAAAAAGTGGTTTAAATTTGAGAAAAAAGTAACTCATCTGCTACAAAAAGTAAGTTGATCTAAATGTTATGTTGAGTTTTTGCATACTTTAAGTAATTACAGGTAAAAACACAACCTTGGGAAATGTAACTGGGTTTAATTATGAATGAAAATGTCATAGGTATCATTACCTCCAATTGCTGATATTTTCCTTTTTTTCCGAGCAAATAGTTCAATGAGTTGATACAATTTTAATATTGTGTGTGACATTCTGTGCCATAATGGGCAGTTATTGTGTACCAGTGCTTGCAGTTTATGCCAGTGCTTGCAAGGGAGGTAGGGCAGGTATTTTGCGCCAATGCTTGTGAAGGTGGGGGCAGGCACTTTGTGCCGGGATGATCAGGGAAGGAGTGGGCATTTTGTGCTTGTGACTGGTGAGGGAAGAGGCAGAAATAAATACATGTACATCTTATTCAGCCCCCTTACCCCACTTAATTTTAAAATTTCTTTCAAATAGGACAGTACCCTAAATTTTCAAAGGGCTGCTCACTAAAATAGCAATTAGTGTAGATCATGATCAGACTACGAGCTGATGATGCAGGATGATCATGATCTGCACTGATAGGGAAGACTGAATTTCATGTTGCCAACAAGTTAATAGTCAATGGTATTAAAATACTTCACCACATTCATTAACCTACAATGATACAGGTTGCATTTCCATATTCTAGTAGTTAATAAATATGTTAAAGCTGAATGCTTCAGTCAGGGATCAGTATCTGAATCATATATAACAAGCCTTCCTTTGGTACGACTATTTAAGGTAATAGGGCGTTAAATTAGGGTTTATATTTATAGGCTGATCTGCCTGTATCACCTTATCATATTACCTACTGCAACATGCATTTATAACAAAATTGCATGATGGAAAAAAATTAATCAAAATTTCATAACCTTGTAACTACAGTTTATGATAGGCACAAATTAAACTTGCAGATCATATTCTTTCCTTTGGTACAGGATTGTTACCCTTGTGAAAGGGTAAAAGGTTAAAGAAGCTTGTTCGCCAAATATTAGTTCTAGTATTTGTGTCTTATTAATTTGACTTTTTCACCCTTAATGACTGATGATATATTGGTTCAGTGTTATTAATCAATCTTATAACAGTAATACAGTTACTTCCATTTGTAATGATGTCCCCAATGAAAATCTGGGGGTTATTTTGCTTTGCACACACCGGATAATCTTTTGAGATCAATAGATCAAAGGTCAAGGTCACAATGACCTTAAAATTAAAAGCATTTCCAATCATTATCTCTAGAAACCTTGCTTCTAGGATTCTCGAAATTATAAGGAGATGGTCATGTCCTGCAAATGACCTCTATTACTCTTTAGGACAGTGAGTCAAAGGTCAAAGTCACAGTGACCTTGAACAAAAAAATGGTTTCTGATCAATACTTGGAGAAAACTTCAGCCTCAGATCATTTAACTTAAAAAAGATGTTGGTCATGACCAGTAAGTAGCATAAATCCCGGAGGTTGTGGGTTCGAGCCCCACTGGGGTCACAATCGTACTTTCTCATATGACACCAGTACTGGTTTTTCCAGGAAGTGGACTCGAGAGTGGCATGATAAGCAACAAGCTTTCTTCACAATCAAGCTAAAATGAATTAGTATAAACTAAACTAAGTGGCACAATTTTCATTGTAGGCCAGTGTTGCAAAGGTCAAGGTCACAGTGACCTTGAACAGTAAACTGATTTTCAATCAGTAATCAGAGAATGTTTGAACATAGATTCTTCAAATTTGATAAGGAGGCTGGTCTTGACCAGTATAGTAGGTTTAATGTGAAGGTCACAGTGATGTTGAAAAGTAAAATTGGCATTTGGATAAGCTGTTTCACCAAAGGTCCTGATGCTACAGCTAGCAGAAGTGTGTCAAATATGTCATCAAGGGAAAATACAGGTTTTATAAAAAGATATTGCTTTACAAATGTATTAAAGTGAAGTTTTGTGACTGCAATTAAGTTGATTAAATTTGCACAGAATGACCAATCATGATGAAAGATACACAATTAATTCAGAAGTTATAGCCCATCAGTTCTTTAGCACTACCTAATTTCTGTTGTATAGTACAATCTAAATTCATGCACTCTTTATTCATTTTTGTGCAAATTTCTATCAAACTTTCCCAGATGATGAGTCACAGTGTGGAGAATTGTACACACTTTTTCTGAGCTTTACTATTGATTCTGTGAAGTTATTGCCCTTTAATATACATCTTATGAAATGTATGCATTGAGGAATTTTCCAACCATGATATATACAAACAATGTTGTTTTTTTCAGGTTGATAATCAATTATTGTGGGAAAATTGATAATCTGAGCACCCTATATCATTTCTATTATCAAGGTTAAAATAACAGGTCAAAGGTCAAATGAGCATCTTTGACTTAATATGTTATTGAATACAATCATAATAATTTCTGGCACTCTGTATTTTCATGACAAGCAGTTAATACAGGGTAAAAATGAGTTATATGTTGGAATTCTTTGTACCAAAGTTAGGTCAGATCTACAAGAATGAAGTACTGTTTGGTTACGGTATGCGATCATTAATTTACTGTGCAGTTATTTGAACTTTTTGTGCCAAGATGGTTATCAAGTCTTTCGCCAACAATTTTGCATGCTAATCGAGATCAATGTTACTCAAATTTGGCATAGATTCTTTTTACGAATACATTGTTTAGATCAATAGAGTTTATTAACATAAAAATAGTGTCGGTTAGATGAAAACCTATCTATTGTAAACAATTTTATTCCAGTAATTAAGTACAGGACAGATCGCAGATGTTCATTAATGGATCCACAATGTAATTATTGTGACATTGGATGCTGGGATATCATTTCATATTTATGTGAATTAATTGGAAAATTTAAAATAGACACTGTATGAAAAAGCTGATAGAAAAATCAGGTGAAATTTAGCAATGGTAAGGGGTTACAAAAATAAATCCGAGGGCAAAAAGCCAAATAGTTAAATTGGCATAAAATCAGGCTCAATCAAGTGGATAATTCATTAGTTTTTGTTTTTAATTGATATGCTTTACTTGAAAAAGATTATAATTAGAGAAAAATATCTATTTTAAGCAATTTGTAGAAAAAACAACTCTTTATTACTTAGTTGTAAACTACATCGTATTAAATCAGACAAATGTTTTAAAATAGACACTCCACACTGTACAGTCTATACAGTATACATCTATGGCAACTATGGTTTAATAAATATTTTATAAGTCTTAAAGTTTAATCTTTAAGAGTTAGCTGTTGTAAACTCTGGTGCAAAGGACAAGAACATTTCAACTGTGACATACATGTACTGTGATGGCACATATTGATCAAAATGTTAATTTATGCTGAAGGTTTGAAATGAAATAGCTACTCCACCTTAAGTCTTAAATTTCTCTTTGCGTTAAAAAATCAATCAATGAATTTTTCATTCACCAGTAAATCACAAAAATGAAGTTTACTTTTATACTGATGGAAACATATGGGCATATAATCTGTTAATTGAAGAACTAATGCATGTTACTCGGTATTGTACGTTTTTGACATCTGACCAGCAGAATATTCAAAGGTAATGAAGCAAATATTTAATTGGGATAGATTTTAAAGAGAAAATGAAATATGATTTAATCAGATGTAGAATGAAATGCATTAAAGGGAAATTTGTGTTTCTAGTATTTCAGTTTGTTGTTGAAAATAATTGCATTCCACATTAGTAATGGAGAAGAGGAAAATAATAATGAACATGATGATTTATGTGGCGGGAAAGGTTTTGGCTGCGCTTATTGGACCGCCTTCGATTTTAAAAAGAATTCCTATCGTCAAAACTGATGCGCTACTTTTTATTTATTTCAAGCAGAAAATTTTCTGGCCATATACCCATAAAGCTCAGTACCTGAACAGGGTTGCCTTTATCAAGGTCAAGGTACAGTTAATTAAAGTTAGTTAATTAATATCTAATTAGCTGGCTGTTCATTTTCAGTGTTGGTTCTGTATAAGACAGCTTTGTAATCGGATGAGATCTAAATATCAGACAGTTATGTATGTTGCTCCACATAGTACTAGGTTAAATGTTGCAAAAATTTTGTCAGACATAGTTAAATGCTGAATTATTTTTGTCAGACACTAATCTCTTTTAGAGATTGTGTAAGTAATTGGGGAGCATGTTCAGCAGGTAAAAATCTCCCAATGTTTGTTTGAAGTGTTCTCTCTGTTAGAGTAATTGTTTAATTAGGTCACAGGTGTGTTTTAAACAATGCTGCCATACCTGTTTTAAACACAAATAGCACACAAAATCAATTGGAAATGGTTCAAAGTTTAACATGTTCCTGGCAAAGTTTCTGCAATAATTCAAATTTCCCATTAGTGATCAAGTGCTATGATATTATTAATCTGCTTGAAATAATGTAAGCTGTTTTATTTCCTTGTTATTATCCAAGCCCAACCTTAGGCAAAAGGCACTAAGCATAAGGGTAGCTGCCTGTCTGAGCATTTGAAATTTACACAGTCTTATGTAGAGGATAATTTAAAATGATTACTTACATAATGTTTTAAGTTTTAACACAAATCTTGCAAGACCTTCGTCATTGTTAGAAGCTGTTGGGTGTGACAATTCCCGGTGAGTTGAAATGGAATACCCATAAACAAATTGTGACAAAGCTGACAAAGCTTTTGGGTCTTCCAATGCAGACTCTCAGTAGCCATAGAAAACATTATGCACGGCCCTGGGGTTAAATGTTTTGGATGTTGCACTTTCAGGAACAGAGTACAAAATAATGAAGAGAAAATACAATGTACTGAATGATAGATTTATCACAAAAGGGGCTATCGACCCCAGTACATTTTATATGTATAGGTCACCTGATATCCATATAGCGATTATTTCAAAGTTACGCCCCTTTATACAAAAGCAATCTGATAAGCGTTTTTGCATACTTACTTCCCTTTAATTTGATTACGCCATTTGCAATGAAGTGTAAAGACTATAAAACACAGCAGAGATAAAGAAGGTTGAAATAACTGCTGAAACGAACTGATGTTAATGCAACCGATAGTGCATGTAAATGTACTATACTGATGCGGAAATCCTGTCCAGATTTTATTCAAGGAAGTTACAGTTTGTTGCAATCATTCGGTGAGAATTTATAATCCTGCTTAGTCAAACCAATAGCCTAATAATTAACTAATTGTGTCCAAGTGCTTTTTGCTACAGTATATACGATGGCCGCCCTTCGTATGCAATGTCACTTTGTAAAATTGGTTGGTCTTGTAGTCGAAACATGGAGTCTAAATCCTGCTTAAACTTCATGTGATTGCAAAATCACAAGGAGTCACATGACTACTTGTTAAAAACCAAAGAACTGAAAACAAAAGTATCTTTATATATTAAAATGTTGAGAATTTATAATTCAGAATTTGTTTAACTGACAATTCTGTATTTCCATGAAGATCAGACATATTGGCAGTGCATTTATTGTTGCATAAATAAAAGACTTGACATGAAAGACTTGTTTTATTTAGTGCAAATTTCTTTTTTGGTATCTTGTGTTTGATCAACTTTGATGTAAATGAGACATCTCGAGATATTTACATATGACCACGGACTATAATATATATAGCTCGATGATATGACCTGTTCATTAAGCAAGACTCATATTTGTTTTTTCCATTTAATGAGAAGTTAAACACTTATTGCAGTGCAATTAAAATTTGAATATCACATCCACGAAGCAACAGTTATGTCGGCAGAAATTTGATTCCATTCAGATCTGATTGTATTAAAAAGAGAAATAATGCAAGTGACCATTTATGTTTAGGGAGGCACAATGGTGCAACGCAATGGAAGAGCTTTCCAACTGCTCTCGCGCGGACCAAACACTTCCATAGTCCCTTCTTAGAGTTTTTTTTATACTAATTTAATTATTCCCAATTGAGAAAAAAAATTTACGACTTCAAGACAAACTTAAGATAGAGTCAACCTTCAAGAGAGTGAGGCAGAGTGGAATTAATAAGTATTGCCTTAGGACTGTCCGGCACTACCATGATGGTACTGGTGGGGATTGGAGTCGGGACCCTGTGATCCTGAGGTGAACACATGGTGACTGCAGGTAGGAATACTTGGGAAATAGTTGTCAAGCTGATTTCAGGCCTCTTTGATATATGGTCTAACATGATATGTAATACAATGCTGTAAACTAAACTATTAATGGTAAGGCATGGATTTCCTCAGAGGTAAAATATGATCATTTGCTTGTTAAAACTATGAGACCTCACAGCTCTTTACTAGGATAGATTTTGTCATTATTTGTACAACAAAATCAAAATGTAATGTAAATATAAGGTTCTAGAAAGCTAGAAGATATTATAAGCAATAGAAAAAAATTGTGTTTAATGATCCCACCCTAATACCCTTGAATTTTTATGTTAATACACCATTTTGACATCATGCACAATTTCCTTTGCAAATTGCTGTCTTTAAATTTTTTGTTACTACATTGTGTTTTCATTTTTCCCAGTCACAGGTGTATTTTAATATGATTTTATGCTATTTCAACAATAACACATAAATTATATTTGAATAAATTTAGGAAATATAAAAAAGTCTATGTCAGTGCCTTAATTTTACAATGTAAGATAAGTGCCATTTTCATTGAGACCTGTTTATGCAGATTTTCAGAGGAGAAAATGCTAGCTAAGGAAAAGTCACATTTTGAAGAGAAAGTTTTTTTGGATGTGAACATTGAATTGATGATTTATAATATAATTATGACAGTGTCATTTTAAATAGGTGACGTGAATGTCTTCATGGTTTTTACAAGTAAAAGTCAAACAAAAAATCAACAAAAAACAACAACAAAACACAACATATCTGTTTTATCGTAGAAACGTAGATTTGATACTTGTGCGAAGCTGGTACATTCTATTAACTGGTGTATGTGTTTTATTACTTATTGGTATATTTCTTTGGCTTTTATTGCAAAAAATGCTCTTTTTCGATTCGAAATATTTGAAATTTCTATTATTTCCTTGAGTACTATATAATAAAAACAAAACAGTAACTACTAACTTGCATTTCTGTTTGTATATCCAGAAGATAAAATAATGGTAAAATATCACAAAATGTTTAGGTACAATCCTCGGTTATTGTTCTATACAATTTGACACAGCCAGCAGTCATGGGGTCCAGTATCATTTCCAATCAAATTAACACACATTTAATGATATAAACTCTATAGCCATTGTTGTCTTGTGTGACACAATAATGTATCCACTGATTTGCTGTACTATAAATGTATAATTTATTGAATGGATTTTTAACAAGGTAATTGTTATATGTTTATATATTAAATTTAGATCAAATAACTATCAATAAAGAATGATCTGAATTAGGTATGAAAGAGCAAAAAGGTGAACTACAAATTTAATAGTCAAAAACTGACTTACAGCATGGAATGTGCTTGCTGAAAGATTATAAAAGCATGCTATTGGTCAATTTGAATCTCAAGAGTTCCCTCTCAGCCAATCAAGGGTCAGCTGTTCCAAACTTTTCTCCTAGAACACTCTCTTGTGATTGGTTAATGTTGAACCAGTGCTATCTTCAAGTCCATCAGGTTCTAATGATACAATTTCTTTGAGACCAGATATGGCTTTTGATTAGTCAAATTTAAAACTAAAGCAACACAGAAAATGTGGTGTATGATTTTATATGTAATAACTAATAGAAATATTTTGAACTGTGGTTCTTGAAATGCATCAGGTGAAATACATAGATAAAAAAACAACATCATTCTGTTACTGAATGCAAGGTCTTATTGATAATATCAAAGGTCAATATCACATTGACCTTGAAGTTGGAGACTATTAGGGGCATAGCATTAATTTCTTTGCATTAATTTATTCTAAAAAAAAATTAAAAAGAAATCTATTTTTGATTCATTATTATGTAAATGTTTTAAGCATCAATAGATCAATATTCAGTTTTGCCTAAACAGTTAAAATTTGCTGATTCATTTATCAATGATTTATGTAATAATGAATTACTTGGTGCATTACAGAATTACAGGGATAGTAACAGTATTAAAAGCATTAATTATAAACCTTGTGTTTTGAGTTTCTGATACAAAGTGCACTTGTAGCAATAGCTTGTCATTTCCTACCATAAACAGTTGAATAAATTGATGTATTGACAGTTTTACTTGAGGAAAATCATTTGATTATTTTCTATATATCTGCCACAAAATGAATAATTTCTTCATATGAATTTTATTTTTGCTACTTAGCCATTATATAGGTGAATCAAGTATGTGACCCAAGGAAAAATGAAGCACATATTTATAACAGTATGCACCAGTTTTAAATAAGAAAGAAAATTGTGTTAAGAATTTACAGTCAACCCTTTGTTAAAGACCACTGATAAATTAAGACCACACTGCAAATAAAGACCAACAGTGATGAAACCATCTATCTAATCATCTATTGTGGAAACACCTGTGAATAAAGAGAAACACTGGTACTGCCATCAAAGACTGCTCTAGCTAAGTGGTCTGGTCAGTGGTGTTTGATCACAGGTTTGACTTGATATGAATTACAGATGATCTTAGTGGATCAGATCAGATTGAAGGCATGGATCAGATCAGATTGAAGGCATAGATCAGATCAGAAGAAAGGCATGGATCAGATCAGAAGAAAGGCATGGATCAGATCAGAAGAAAGGCATGGATCAGATCAGATAGAAGGCATGGATCAGATCAGATTGAAGGCATGAATCAGATCAGATTGAAGGCATGGATCAGATCAGAAGAAAGGCATGGATCAGATCAGATTGAAGGCATGGATCAGATCAGAAGAAAGGCATGGTTCAGATCAGATAGAAGGCATGGATCAGATCAGATAGAAGGCATGAATCAGATCTGATAGAAGGCATGGATCAGATCAGATGGTATGTATGGGCCAATCTATGTGACCAAAAATAGAGATATCTGGAAGGGTTAAGCCATTTCAAAATTGATGAGATAGTGTACATTCACAGAATCATAAGTCTCTCTAGAACCAAGTTAGGTCATGTGAAAACAATTTTAAAAACCATAGCCTAAAACAATGGTTACAATTTGAAACAATTTTCTAAAATTTGTGGTTGCCCTTCGAACTCTTTGACTGGGATTTGAACTTTCTGTCTAGGGTTATTGTGTGGAGATGTTAAAATTGAACATTTCAGTGTTGCCAGTTTGTCGTGACATTCATGATACGTACCCTTTTTGGGAGTCAGAAGTAGGTGGTAAGGAAATGTCAAATGCAGTTCGACCTAACAACAGGCTCCAACAACTTCACGTTTAATTGACTAATTTCTTTATCATCATCATCTGACCATAAAAAAGCCCATGAATAGATAGTAAATGTTTCAAATTATGTTGTTGACCATTTTTAGTGACTTTTTGGCTTTTAGGAGTAATCCAGTTGGGCGGTTTGACATGCACAACTTGGTAATGAAACAGACAAAAAAGAATAGAGGTACAACAGCAGGTTTAATTATGCGTGAATATAGTGTTGCAGGAGTCGCCACGTGTCATACGCGGGTATTGCTACCATGTATAAAGAAGGAACAAGAATAGATTACCATGTGATAACTGTTTAAATCAGAATGATGACCCTTTATATGTGGTAAGGTCAAGTATAGTGATAGGTATTAAACGTGATTAAGATATTTGATTAATCTATGTATTTTATTACATATTTTATTTTGTTATTACTGATTAGGGACCTCTTCATGGACAAGAGGATTGTTGGAAAGACAATGTAATCTCCTCCTGTCATTGAATTGTCATTGTGAAGGAACTATGGCCTTATTTGTTCTACACTTAAAGCAAAAAAAAAGAAGATATTTTTAGATGATGTTAGATATCATTTGACCGATTGATTGCTCATATATGTGTAAGTGCATTGCACGTTTTTTGGTGACATTGAATTTGTATTTTTTTTTACCCTACTTTTTAACAGATCTTCAGATGCCAAAAAGATTTTCTTTTATTTTCTACAGACAGATCCATCAAATGAATGTCTCATAACCAAGTTTGCAGATTTGTTTGGTATTTTTATAAATTTTGTAAATGTGATAGAAAAAGTAGGAACAATTTACTATCATGGACAGTTATATAAGAAAGTGCCTTTTTTAGGTATCATGAATAAAGGACATAAACTGACGAAGTATTTGACAACTGATGCTACTGTTGGGGTTCGAAGTGTTTTTCAATACAAGAAACTGACAATGGTTTCCTCGGGACCAGGTTCAGACTCACTCTAGAAAGCAAAGATTGTCAGTTTAAAGCTTAACTACCTTCCTAGGGGTAAGTAGGTCAGCGTAGATCATGATCAATCAGCACATCGTTACTCTAAAATTCAGGGAGTGAATTGTTAGAGAGTACTTCTTTGAGCAGTCAATGGAATAGTCCAAATTAAAATCTGGACAAGTCCATTTTTGTAAATTACACAGGGTAAGGTTATTGATATTCTACAGAATCTGATGATGTAAGGTAAATAAATTTTGTACGAGTTCTGGCAGTTGATGTGAATGTTTATAAAGCGCAAATCTGACACCTAATAATTATTCCATATGTTTTTGACTCAACAATTCAATTCTTCTCTTTTCTCCGCTGCTTAAATGGAATCGAAGATGTTCTAAAATTAGCTATAAAACGATTTCTTACAAATTTTACACTATTTTCATTTCTGATTGACACAAAGTACAGTAAAACCTGTAAAGAAAGACCACTAACCATAAAAAGCCAGAGGTCTTTGTTGACAGGTGGTCTTTATTCAATGATATTTCTCGTATACAGTCAAACCTTTGAACAAAAACCACTGTAGGGAAGTAGCTTCAGAGGTCTTTATAGACAGGTGGTCATTACTCACAAGTGTTTTCACAATGAATGAGAAGGGATAATTTCTTGCTGGTATTTGAAGGGTGGTCTTGACCACAGGGTTGACTGCTGATGAATAGTTAACTGTTGTCTCCATACTGGTCTTCACTCCCAGGATTATCTGTATCAAGAAGAAGTCTTAAAATAAGGTTTATTTGTTAAATTATTTTTTTGCCTGTTTTAAAAAAAAGACAATTCCCATTCTCAAGAAATCTTCAAGTTTTATACAAAATGATAGTGTGGGACTTTCTGATTTACGTAATGTTTTTTAAAAAGAAAAACAAGTTGTTTTTGTAAGGAATTAAGTATACGAGTCTATGATTAAGCAATATTCCTATATATGATACACTGCAATTATGTTTTTAGTCATTTAACATAATTGCTGCATCGAGGTAAATTTGCAATTGTTTTTCTTTTGAAACCCGCAATTACACGAGAGGAAGTGCTATCATGATCTAAAGTAATTAATCGAGGGTGTTCAGGTCATGTTATGAAATCTTAATTTTAACCAAATTTATAAGGGAAAACAGACATATCATTTTAAATTACATGCTACTAAAATAACTGTCACGTTAAACTGCCATAAAACAAAATGTTATCTTATCCATATTGAGTCGCTACTTGCATTTGCTACAAGGTAATGAAGAGAAGCGGCGACCGTAAGATTACGACCCGATGCTATAACTGTCACTAATATACCTGTGAAAGTGTGGGAAAACACTCAGATAAACTTTCTCTTTATAATACGCCATACTTGCACAGTTTTGTGTAATCGTAAATTATAGTAGGCATTTAATTTTTTTTGACAGTTTTTGTATACCTTTCTTCCGTTAAAGATATCACGCTGACAGTTAGAATAGAGATAAAGAGGACCTTTTATGTTTGCAGATTACGGATAAGGCTAACATATGAAGAGGTTCGATTATTGACCTTGAAAAAAAATTAATTGGACAACAAGAGATTGTTTACGGTAGTTTGTTATTTATGATTATCACAGGAGATAAATTGACCTTTCAACTTTCATTACTAACAATGTCAGTAATGTTTGAACTCTCTTTGCCCCTTTACGGTGTACCAAAAAAAAAAAAATTAAATCTAAAAAATATATAAACTTCTTTTTTATGTTTTATTTAATCCTCAAAAATAATATTGTTATACCAAAGATCATCATGTTCATCTCTATGGGTATCTATTAAAAAAAGAACAATTTTATAGTTATCAACAGTAGATTCTATGTCCTCATGTATGTTTAAAGTGAAGTATCAATGTATTTTATGGCTTAAAGCAGTTACAGCTTCAAGTAACAAAATTTTATTCTGGTAGTTTATTCCTAAGACTTGGTCTGAGTTGTCACATTTAAACGAATAATTCAGGGCCTCCCTGGTGTTGTTGCTAAGGTAACCCAAGTCATTTGTCCATGTGAACAGTAACTGGCATGAAACACCAGTCCTGTAATTTTAGTTCTTGAAGTGACCTCATGACCTGACAATATTTGTTAGTATATCTAAATTGATTAGAATATCTTCCACTTCCAACAACCCAAGTTTCTCAGAACATTTTATTTTTAGGGTTTTCAGACTTCAATAAAATCTGACTGCTTCAAGATAGGGAGTCTAGACTGTGACAGGATTGTCGGAGATCTGTCTTAAAGCCAAATATTCATGCATGGGAAATAAGTTTAATATCATGTTTAACACCTTTTACTATTTTTACATGAACTTGTCAGTGCCCGAAATGTTAATTGAAAGAAATTGTCAGTCAAATGTACTGAAGTTCTTTTATTGTTGCCAATCAAGTCAGTTATAATACAGTTTTCAAGTATAAACTGAATTTCTTGGGATACACCAGTTTGTTGCTATCAAGGCAAACATTGATGTTGCAGAGTGTAAAAACCTTACTAAAAGCAAAGGCAAGATGTAGGTGCACAGTATAGTAGCAATATAAAAAGGTAAGCTGAAGTCATAGAGTATAGTAACAAAGGCAAGTAATATAACAAAGGCAAGATGTAATTGCGGAATATAGAAACAAGGTAAGATAATGCGGCATATTATAGTAGCAGAAACAACAGCTACTTGCAGAATGAAGTGGCAAAGGTCAAATGAGTTTTATCGTGGGTACCGGATAATCAATTGAACCAACACCTTTGAAGAAGAGGTTAGTTATTTTTGTTTTTTTGGGAAAGTGCAATATTCAGAATGCATCCTGTTCCAGAGACACCCCCTGGTTCTTTAACATGCCCAGTGTACAGCACTGATACATCAGACTTTGGTTTTAGGTCTCCTCCGAAACACCCGTGAAATTGTAGAGTTTAGTCGCAAGGGCTATATAATTTTTTATATAATTGCAGTGTATCATAGCACAGGTAAGATTTAGTTGTAGAGTGAAGAAACAAAGGGTAGTTGTAAGTTGCATAGTGCTGCAGTAAAGGTAAGATATCATAACAGAGTGAAATAGTAAAGGTAAGATATAATAACAGAGTGAAGTAGCAAAGGTAAGATATAATAACAGAGTGAAGTAGCAAAGGTAAGATATAATAACAGCTGAAGTAGCAAAGGTAAGGTATAATAACA
>JAUMHA010098626.1:0-18057 GCA_032359765.1 Saxidomus gigantea
AAACCATATGACCTTCGACGCGCGAAAATGTACCTTCGGACATTTGTTACATTAATCGACAATAATTGATAAAAAAAACCATAAAATTTACATTTTTGTCACCCTCTTTAAATGCAAAACCAATGATAAAAACTGATAGCTACTATATTTTACTCAACAGAAACATACTATTTACTTCAAAATCCTCCAAGACCATTACTATGGCAACAGCGATTTGAAATTATTATTGTTATTAATTATTCTTTTTTTAATCTTGGCTATACCCTATGAAAAAGACAGATCGTGGAAAGAAGACATGCATAGGTATGTGACGTCATTTTTTGAGTGAACAATGACGCCTTAGGTATACTTTTTCAAAATGTTGTAGTTTTGTATGTACCGAATGTAGATAACTGAAATTTTCCAATATTGATACTGAAATATTGTTTGTTCAAATTTGCAAGAAAGCTAGTTTCCAAGTATTTTGTCCGAAGGCCCATTTCTCCGTGTCGCTGGTCAAATATATTACATCTTTTGGTGTTTCTTATTCTCACCGAAGAATTTGCAAATCATGCTCCTGATATCACAATTTCTCCGATTCTTTGATTACTTGTTTGTTAAGGATGTATCTTAACAAATTATTTTTTAAAAAGTCATCGCGCATTGAATTTAGATATCAAGCAACTCGTATCATTAGTGTGATCTGCCAAGTTTCTTGAGATAATACCTACGTGTCGAAATTTGTCCCACCCTGGATGTCACATGTATTTTGTGGAGACTTTAAACTCTCCATCTTCTAGTTTTTCATACAAGTTATCCTGGTATGATCGTGTTGAATAAGATAAGTGTTCAGAGAATGTCTTTTTCTTTCATCTAAAACTTTAACTTGCTCAAGTGAATAAATACTGTTCCTTATAATGAACTACGCCTCGCAAACATTACAACCCAAAGGAGTTGAATGAACTGTTAATGAAATTCATGTGAGCCTTTTGTAGTTATTATCTGTCAAAAATTATCATAAATACATTTATGAAACACGAAACTTCAGACATTAATGGTAGGCTTTAGCTTGAAACCTTATTCGCAAAAATCTGTGTAAATATCAATTAAATGTCATGCTGGGAAACTGGCTAAAAGGTGGTGTTTTTGACCCTCCATTCATATATAATAACTCAGTACACACCCCAATTTATCATACTATCACCAGGCTTTCTGAGGTTGGTCAATAACAAACCCAATTATTTTATTTTTTTTAATTTCGGCATATAAAAGACATGACATGAACCTAAATTTTTATGAACAAATAATATAACTAATAAAATGGTATATGAATATCACATATAGATTAAGAATTCATTTATAAATAAAAAGCAAATTTTGAATTTTAATTAAGCGAATGGAGCATGTTGTCCGTTTATTGATGATATCTACATGCTTCATATTATATGCATGTTCGTACATAAGTATCAATCGTTATAGTATTCATAGAACAAATATTTCCAGTATTCTTTAATAATTAATTCATTGAAAGTCTACGACATCACTTTCCTCTGACTCTAATATCTTTTGAGATAAGCTTTGCTGGAAAAACGTTATTAGAACAATCTTTGGAAATTTACTCAGATATTTGTATACATGAACATAATGGTAAAAATTGATCTCAAAAACTCAACACAGTTTGTAAATCAGATATTTTCTTAGCAACGTCGCAAACGTATTATATAAATGATGAATGTGTTCTGTATTTCTCTGAAATGAAAAAGTAGGAGACAAGTTTTAAAATGATAATATCGATCATACAACAACAATAACAAGGCCTACAATAATGAAAGCTCATATACAATGACGGCTTTTACAATTTGTAACATACAATAACATCAATGAAATATATAATACGAATGACGACTTTTACAATAAGAATAACAAAACATTGAATATTTAATATAGTCTTGCTTCAAGTCTCTCCGTGCTCATACTTTGAAACGCATCAAACCATAAAAATATTCTAACACTACTGTAAATTTCACCTATAAAGGTAAAGAAGGATTTGAGCGTGATATACCTACTTAGTATATCACTCTAGGTTTGTCTGCTGAAATTCCCTCCCGCGTAATTTTCACACAACATCTATGAGTGTGCATGCGCTAATACGCTTGGATTTGTATTGTTGTGAATGAATTCACGTGATGTAAAACAAATCGTTCTAATTTTTTTTTATACTTTCGGTATCGCCAGCAACAACAAAAATAAGACGAATAGCGTTTTATTTGAGGAGTAAAAAGGAACAGCGAAAATTTCATGAAATGCAATGAATGCACGAAATACTACAAGTTCAAGGCAGCGACTTTGTGTAGGCGCATCAAATACATGTAGTACCCTTCAAACAGTATTTTGTTTAAATTAACGTATTAGAATGGAAATAGATTTTACTTTGAGTGATATACCGGTTAGTAAAACACTGTGTGTCGTTCAGATGCTTCTTAATTAATCACTCAGGCCTTCGGACTTCGTGATTAGATTACTACGCATCTACATTCCACACAGTGATATACTAACCGGTATATCACTCAAATGTGAAATCTATTTCCTAATCAAAACGCTGTTGCCGCTAAAAACCTGTGAGCTATAGATGGTTTTGTTGAAATTAACTCTGCATCATTTTTTAAATTTCGATGTCTTTATTTTGTGACATCCCTGTCGGCAATGTTCGTAAATTAGATATATTTTTAAAAGAAATTTATATTGGGTGAATATAGATGTAAACGTTCGTAAATAAGGTTTTCAGTGAAGTTACATCATACATTTGAAAACAAAACTACAAACTTTTATATTGAGCTCTGTTAAACCGTAATTTTTACACATACGAATTCGTCACATGTGTGAAAAAATCATACAATGTGACAAATACGTACGAATATGTCACACATTTGTGAGAATTTGGTTCTGTCACTTTAACCCCCCCTCCTCCCCTCTTCAAGCAAAAAAGTACACTTCACAGGTAAAAAAAAAAAAAAAAAAAAAAAACATCTGTAAAACTATTTATCATACGAAAACGTCAAACGTTCCAAACAACAGTTTATGACACTTTGATAGATCAGGAGGCATATTATTTTGCACTGTCTGATAGAGCCCTCATACTTTATAGGATGATAAAACATATAGAGTAGATGACCCATGCAGAATTTTGGGTCATTGGATCAAAGGTCAAGGTCACAGGGGGCAAAAATGTCAATTTCTTTAATATTCAATATCTTGATAACCTTTTAGGGGTCACTCGGTCAAAGGTCAAGGTCACAAGGGGTCATTAACATGAAATCCTTTAACTTTCAATATCTTGATATTTGTTTGACACAAAGAATGGTAACTCTCAATGAATGGAAAATCATTGTTGCTTTAGGGACTATAGGATTGCTTGATTCCGTCCGTCCGTCCGTCCGTCATTCGGTCCGTCTGTTCTTCGCATTTCGTGTCCGGTCAGTAATTTCATGATTCATTGACCGATTTTGGCACAACTGTTAATCTAGTTATTTTCAGTTGCAAATATTATTCTAAGAAATGCTATCGCATTCGTATAAAAGAAACTATACTAAATGAGACAAATATTGTACGTGCTATATAGTATGTTTCGTGCCTGTAGCCGGTAGAAATTGATATCAATATGATACATGTAACATGATAGTAATAGAAAAGTAACGACATCGTGTTTTTATCAAGGAACTTCAACTAGCAACATGAACCTATAACATATGAACAGAGAATGAGTAGGCGTGTAATTCAAGGTAAAGCTATTCATGTCCTTCTGATTTTTGAATGAAGGACAATCCATTTGAAATGACGATGACAGCCCGATACAGGATGTGTTACTTCGATTATCTCCAGATTTCTCCGTTTGACATTTAATTTTACCTGATCGGGAATTATCGATTTAAATTTAATGAGTTTTTCGGCGTATCCGTATTAGGATCGCTTTTGACCGGAAGTTGGTAGCTTTACAATCGCCAATGTTATGACAAGTAAAATGTATAACATTTTCTAAATGAGAAATTTACGCTGTATGGCACTTTTTAATTGGATAATACCACATTTTTTAATGGTTTAATAATTTTAGTCTGTAAATGGTCCATATCTATCAACGTAATATGTTGTTATCCCAAAACTAAGGTTAATTGTGAGTGTAGAGTAAGTATACTTTCTCAGCCAGTGAAAAACGGTCAATTTTTCGAGTAACATATTTGATTAGAAAAACAAGGACTAAATTTGTTTGCCTGATTGAGATTTAATCACAATTTTAAAAAAATGCAAGTGGCCGATTGGCGCAATTGGGAGAGCATCCCTTCTGAGAACCCTGTAAGCGAAGGGCCGTGAGTTCGCATCCCGGTCAGGATGTACCCATTCTTCTTCTGTCTGCATAAACAGAAACACGTGACACGTTTTTGTACTATAAAACCTAGCTTCTAATAGCTTTCATATACTCAAACTTGCGCAGACCATCTTTAATTTAAGATAGATCTTGTTCAAGAACATATATCTAGAAATGTCGTGTTTCTGCAGGAAGTGCTAATATAGCGACCTTTCATAATTTATCGTTGTTCACCAAAAATTATGAAACACGTGTTTATAAAGGTTTTACGGAACCTCTAATTCTGCCCACATTTTATTAGATAAAACTTTGAATTTTGGTGGCAATCTTTTTAAGTTTTTTAAATATTAAGTAATATATTAAGGATGTTTCAATTGCTCCGGGATTTAGGGTACATTGTATGCCTCCTTTCTATTCGTTTTAGTTTCCTCAAGATGTAATCATTTTATCAATCAAAATAAGTGTCTTGACGATATTGCAATATTTCGACGGAAGGCCTGCACCTTTTCAAGGCAAGCGAGGTATTGGCAAGTTCACCAGGGGAGACACCTATGGTAGACTGGACTATAAACAATCTTAACAACATTTTATGTAGGGGGTATTAGCTAAACTGGCTGTTTAAAACAAAGCAGTTATTTGGTTTGTCACCATTTATAGGCAGTATGGAAGAGCAGGATATAAAGTGGCTCCGCCAAGGACAAATCTGTCCTCACACATTTTCGTGGAGGTTTAGTTATAAATCTATGTGTTTTCTACGGTGCTGGAAAAAAATAATGCTTTATATCTGCCTCACAAAATCATACATTAAAATGTATAGTTACGTTTTAGCACTTTTTAATTATACCATATTAATTTTTATTTAAAGTGACATCAGTCGATGGGGATTTTTTTTCTTCTTCCGTAATACCTTTTCATTAAATGTCTATCAAATCTTCTACCTTTGAATCTGATAAGTCAGTTGCGATGAGCTTTGATGGGAAAAAGTTTCTTTGATTGGAAATTCTTTCCTCTCTTGGAAATTGAATTTTTCTAAAATTGCACTGATGTTAAAACGTGTTCTCAATCTCAACAGACTTTGTAGTTCTGATACAATATTTTCTAGGCAATGACACTATTGTACTTGCAGATATCAAGAGTGTGTGATTATGTTTTCTTTAACATGAAAACGCAACCATAGAATAAAACGACATGACATACTGTAGATCAATTTGAATTCGCGAGACAAAAGTTTGTGGTTTTTTTTCTGGGGTTAATTCCCGAGATAATGATTTCTCGAACAAGCGATCCCACTGGTTCACTCTGTTGAAACAAGAGAACTTTGAATTAGCGAAATGATGAATTCGCGAAGAAGTACTCTCGTGGATCACTCGCGAAATTAAAGTTCTATTTCATGATTTACAGTATTGTTTCGTCGAATTTTTGAGTTTCTAGGTTTTAATACGTCGCGTTCACCCATTTTGTGTCGTGATTTCGAAACACGAACACGCGAAAGCTTGACAAGTAGCTGTTCGTAGTGTTTCGATTAGGAGGGGTGAAAAGACAAAACTACGACAGAAAATCAAACACATGCGAAAAAGCAAACAGTAGAAAAGTGGACAACACAACAAAAAAAAGCAAAAACACGACAAATTAACATCCGCAAACTCGAAAATTCGACAAAAAGAAGCGTTGTGTTTTCGTTTTCTTTTGTCGTGTTTTCGCCTTTAATCTGTTGTGTTTTCGCCTTAGGCTCGCCTGGTCTACAAAGTAGCAATTTGTCGAATTGTCTTGTTTTCGACTTTTAGCCCCATCAAATCGCACACACCACATAGCAGAAATCCGTCCGTCCTTCCGTCAGTAATATTACGTGTCTGCTCAATACCTTTTAAATCCTTCGTAGACTTTTAATAAAACCTAGGTCAAATCTTTACCTCATCGTGCTGAATCTATGGTCTAAGTTCAATACACAGAGGCCACAACATAGGATCAAAGGTCCGAATCTTGCATCTATGATCACTCCATATATCTCCTAAACGGTAAACCCTAATAAGGATGTTCATGTTATTTCTGTCAACTGTTCATTTCACCTATTTGCATTAGCGAAATGTCCAGGTATTTGTTACGGGATATTGGTAATTCATACATGCTTCATATGTCATAAAACTCATAAAGGATTTTCATGAAATTTGCGTCAAATGATCATCTCCTCGAGTCAATGTACAGCATTTTTTAAATCTCTTTAGGTAAAAGTTACACATAGAGGTCAAAGGTCATGATATTATATTTCATTTAAAGGATTTTCATGAAACTTTTGTCAGATGTTCATCTCATAGAAAATTTGTAGAAGTCATGTTTTAACAGTGCCGGCTTCAGACAAAAGTCAAAGAGGTTAAAGGTCAACTATGAAACATTACGGCGGCTGGTACGTGGCTATCTTTCGGATTGGTTTGTAAACTGTTTGGTTCTCAATACCATACTCTAAATTCTGAATCATATTGACACACTGTGTTCGCGGAAGAACACCTTGACAACTGATGTTTGAAAGCTTAAAGTACCAGATTCACTTCAGGTACTCATAAGAAGACCATAAATTAACGGATATATCAATCATGATAGAATTGTGTTCTATCGAGTCTAAAACAATGTGAACGTAGACATTTTTTCAAGGGATAATTCGCGAAAAATTGTGAAAATATATCGTCTCGAAGATTATTAGATTTCCAGCACTATCATTTTCTACTTATCGTTCATAAGACTGAAGTTGCTGTACATATTTAGATTGCAGCTATACTATCAACTGGTTCATTTACGTTTTTTTGGCCTTTGGTGTTCTTTTTCACCTTAACTTCCGGTCATTTTAGGGTGAAGGTCATTTTAAAAACTGATCAATACTGCAACTTTTGATTGGTTGATTGAAATATAAAAAGGATTACACAGAACAGGGGTCTGCAAGTCTGTTTTTATTTGGATTAAACGGGAAATTGGATTTATAGAACACATAATTTATAAGACGTACGGGTATCATATTGTGGGTTGACTGCAAAATTGCTGTTACTTATATGAAATAAAGAAGGAGTTACAACAGTTTTGAGGTCAATCCTCGATACATTGCCCGTTACGTCTCATTGTGCTAAGTAGCACTGTATCGGCTTTCAATCGTTTTGAAAGTTGACATTTTGAGCTGTTACCTTACCATAAAACGTATTGACTATGAGGAAGAAAGTCGACAAAAAACATTATATTTTTTCCAAAATATCAAATTCACTTTCTTTACACTTCATGCTGGGTGGAACCGTAATTCTGTTAAAGAATGAAAACGTTCACATATTTTTAAGATTTATATAAAATTTAGTAGCATTTCATGTAAATAAACGAGTTTACGGGACATTTACTTTAAGTTTATCATATTTTGTAGAAATTGATATACCCGTTAGAAATTATACATGGTATTAAAAAATATGTACAACATTACAGAAATGAATTTGCAGATAAACAACATTTGATAATATGAGAAGCTAAGATGGAAAGTAATTCTTTACGTATTACTTACCAAATTTTAAGTTTACATTTCTGTTTACATAATTATAAAGCTCCTACAAATGAAAAAAATTCGTAACTGTTATGTGTACATATCATTGTGTCCAGTGTTTTTGCACCAACTATCATTTTACACATCCTACTTTGTAAAGATACATCTTGTTTAAAGATACAGTATCAAAGAAATAGAGATGTCAATTTTTTCAAAAGTCATCACATGACGTAAAACAGGATGATCGGTAGATTATATTTTTTGAAATTTCTAGCGACCATTGTAAAATAATCTACAAAGGTATATAGAAACTTAAAAAGACCTGGGTGGTCTTTTTGCTGTTTCGCTGAAAACAGACAAAATTTAATCTTAATATTTCAGTTCGCAGTCTTGCAAAAGTTTTAGCCAAATATTAGAAACAGCATGAACACACTTGATAAATAATTCTACCTAACCTATCAGATGCTTAGCATTGTACATGTATCTTTAATATATTCGTGAAATGAAATATATTTGCAATACTAAGAAAATATTTGTCACATCATTTATGTTCTGGAGTGATCAATAGAAAACGACTTCTTCAAACGCAAGTCCACGAACATATGTACAAAAGAAACGTGAACAATCTTAAATTACAAATTTACTATTCAGTGATATTACAAACGTTTCTGTTCAAATAAAACGAAATTGAGCGATGAACTGATATAACTGTTTCAAGTGACAATATCAATTTTCCGAAAACAGAATATTACAACAAAAAATATGAATTCCCTTCACTATTCTAATCAAACAATTCAATTTCTAGACAAATTGTCAGGAATCTTTTCATAGAATTTAATGGTTTAGCCTTAAGCCATTTACTCTCTTTTTAGAAAAAGATTTTAAGTGGTTCCTATAAAATTTAAAGCAAGTGACTCTTAATCAGGGAAAATGTTTAACCTATGGGCATGATTTGAACAAATTTGAAAGAGATCTATGAGAAGTTGCTACATACTACATGTAAATATCTAAGCTTTAAAATACGCGATCCGTAGGTCGTGGTCAATTTTGACCCGAGGGTCATGATTTGAATGATCTTGGTAGAGGTCCTCTAGGCAATCCTACATGCAAAAATATCTAAGTTCCGTGCCGTTTAGTTTCAGAGAATAAGATATTTAAAGCTTTTCCTGTAGAAACCTACGTAAAATCAAACGACTGTGGGGCTCGTTTTGGGGAGGCTGCGTTTTTGGTACGTGGCATTCCCTGTTTGATATTATTTTTGTTTTTAAGTGCTGAGCAATTTTTAGGCACATCGGAGCGGGAGTAGCGTGTCTGTCCTCTTGTGATATTTTGTAAATCACTCTATCTATTATTAGGAAATTTTTAAATAAAGTAAACACAAGCATTTATAAATATGTCCTTAAACATTCGTATTAACTAGTATAACTCAATGGTTCATACTACTATTTACTTTCTGCAATGAAAACGTTATAAGTGCATGCATTATAATATTATACGGATGTGATAACTCTGGTGTAAAGTTGTTTTCTTTTAACTGCATACTAAACTTATTGTCTTTTGGTGTCCTATATCTTTGCACTTACCAAAAATGCTGTTTTTACATAGTTAACATATAAGCTGTAGTGTGTCTTCTTTCATAGCATGTTTTATAACATTTGTCTAAGTAAGAGGCAGTCGCCGTATTCGTATAATCTTGGATAATGGTCGTTAGTGACAAGTAAAACGAGCTTTGTAGTTTCCGGGGTGATGCACGCGGTCATCCATGTGAATTGTCGTTTATTAGATAACGCAGGCGATCATCCATATCAAATTTCGTTAATATTGTGATACATGTGGTCATCCATATCAAATGTTATTAGTTACTGGCGTAGATTCTTTGAAGTTGATCTTTTAATCAGGAAATAATCTTGTTATTACTCTGAAATTTGTCACGTTTCTACTGTCGGAATCCGATGACTTAATTAGATAGTGTTTCATGTTATTAATCAGAAATTACACTGTATGTGTGAGAAACCCCTCTAGCAAGGTTACCTTATGAACTGAGACACAGTTGACCGCAAGGAAAATGTGAAAAATTTCATGATTTCTTCTTGAAGACAATTAAAACCTTCTTCAAAAGTGACCGCCCCTCTCTCTCTCCCCCCGCCCCACACATACACAATAAAACATCAATAAACAAACAAAATATATAATCCTGTCCCAGTAATGTGTCTGTGGACTTGCCATGTAGTGCATTTGTAGAGATAATTGATTTATAACTTATTTCCTGTTGTTTATATACCAAATGTTATGTAATTATGACAGTTTACTGTTATTTAAAGAGGCACTCCCTGCATCTAGCAGATTATATTCTCGAAACATAGATTATGTGTTCAATGAACGTAAAATGATAAATAAATACAATTTCAAAGAAGAACTTACGGCAAAAAATGCCTCATTTTACAACAATAAATCAATATAGAGGCTTTCTGTAATAAATCGCATCCACCCATTAATTGTACAACAATAACTCTACATAGATTATTGAATGGTTTACGACATAGATTATTGAATGGTTTACGGTACTGCAGTATATTTTAAACCACAGATTTTACCTATAATGACTGGGAATGCATAGCTTAAAGTTTGAGGTTAAGTTATTATACTTCCAAACATTATATTATTTATAATTTGGAGGTTATTTAGTCGACATCAGTAACAGGGTATGTCCCTTTATGGATACGAAAAAATGCAATTAAATTACTTCAGTATAAAGTTATATTGAGCAATGTTAGAAACAGTTGAAACATAAGGTTTTTTTATACTTTAACATTACTGAAGAATTAACCTTTTTCTCTCTTTTTAGGCCCCATATGAGTAACCCCGTTTATGGCATATAAGGTTTAAACAAAATTCATCATATAGAAGCAGAAATATCATCTGATACTACTAAGATTACATTTTTTAACAGCAAGATAAGGTATAAATTGGTGTAAAATTTATTTTTAAAGATTTTTAATTAACTGAGGTTTTCTTTCACTATTATTCCCTTATAATTGACGGATTTAATAAAATAATGAATAAATACATATACCAGAGGTAGTTATCTAATGGAGACAATATTGATTGTTTAACTTGCTTATTTTTCAAAAACAAAACTAAACAGACTAAATGTATAAATGTCAACTAAGTAGTTTTATGAAAAAGATACTCTTTGCATTGTTTCAAAAAGGCCTTGCAAGATGGAGGTGTAAAAATTCGAAAGTCAAAATGCAAGACTTGGTTAGGGAGCATAGTGCTTGAAGCATTTATCAATTTAAGGGAAACAACTCTTGCGCAGAAATGATTTTTTTAAATAAATTGTTCTCGCAGTGATCGAGAAAGTGTATATTAATCAAAAATTAAAAGTTTTAAACCAGCTGAAAATAATACTGTCATTTATCAATACTTCATCAGACTACACTATATCTGGAATAAAAAATCAGTAATCATTACTAAATAGCTAAAGCCACTGTTTACAAGTTTATACATTGAAACCGTTAATACATGTTTATAACCACCAGCATGAATAAGAAGATAATAAATAAAATAAACAACAATCTGGAAATGCCACTTTGGTATCAAAAGTGCTTAAAATTAGTTTACACTTCAAACCTGTGACCACATAAGTATATATGCGTGTATGTATTTATTTCAGTACCAAGTACCAAGGACAAGAAAGAGCAAGCTCTTATTTCCATTGTGGTCCTTCATTTTAGAGACAGAAGCAGGTACAAGGGAATCCGGGTACCAGACCCTAGCTCTTTTACGAATAAACCCCTTGGTTCTTTTCTACGTGCCCGTCGTATAGCACCGATACACGCGAGACTACCTCTGGGTTTCTCACCAGTTCATCTCAGATAGGTGGGAAACACTGAAAAGCGTTTCTGAAATATCCAGTGTCCCAGCCGAGATTCGAACCGGGGACCTCCGGATTAGTAGTCCAGAGCGTTCACCACTCGGCCACCACACCACCAGTATATATACGTTATATACTAAAAAACTAAGATTGTTCTAATCATTTTTACCAGGTATTAATATACAGACACTGGTATGATTGTCGTAATTCATCTTCAGATATTGTTTATTTGAACTCCAAAATGTACCACGAGATACACGTACTAATCAACGTAAATTTACAATACTGAAATGAACAAAATCACTATACATCTGTACTGCACATGATGTTAGTACTAAGTGTTTCGAGGCAACAAGTACTTTTAAACCTTCTGTCGACAAAATATTTCAAGAATATGATGACGAAATTTCCGGTTTAGCCACGTGTAAATAATCGGATTCGTCATTCCGTTAATAAGATAGATCATTCGTCCAAAAATCATGAACTTTATCACTTCGATATTTGACTTAAGACTAGGAATCGACGCCAAAATAAAACACAGCCAAGGTGGGATCCAAGTAATGATAAACACAGAACATACAAGGAACGATATTATCGTTGTTCGTAGACTTGTCAGTCTGTAACTGGTTTTCGTTTGTTCTTTCAAAGCTGATAATGATGTTTTCTGCTCAGATAAACTTTTTGATTCAGCTGGACTACTGGTTGCAAGAGGTTCGACAACTTGTTGTTGATGTTGTTGTTCGCTTGACGTTGAGGCTAGTGGCGTGGCAAAAAAACTACACGAATTGTGAGTTTTGCTTGGTACCTGCAGTCGAGCTTTCTTCATGTCGTTCGGTGTATTTGAATTTGTTGAAACCTCTAAACGTAATACAACTGACTGTGTTTCTCTGCATACTTTGCTATTAGTAACTGTAGCTGTGACTGGGCCAATTTGATTTTGCCGAAAAGCTGGTAGAAAGCAACAACACATTTTACATATCATGGCTCTTCCTTTATGACTTAGGATATTCTGTTCGCTCTTCAAAACTGTTTTTGCGACTTTGTAATACGAAAATACCACAACTGTTGTAGCAAATATGAATATGATAAATACCATCAAATAGTAAACAAAAAGCTGCGTATCCATGCATACTGAAACACACCTTCCTCCGCGGTTTTCATACATCACGAAACATGGTGTTGACAATAGTGTGGTCACGATACTGATGATCAAACAGGCATTTCGTGCTTTAGCTTTTGAAAACCATGTTGACTGCCTGCACACTTTTATGTATCTGTCCAAGGCAAGTCCACTGATCAGAAAAGACGAGGAGAGAACAAGTGATTGACTTATGAACATATGCAGTCTGCATATCAGAGTAGTTCCGTATAAGCGCCAGTAGCCGTTTGTGAACGTTGCGTAGACGGGTACGTTGATAAATGAGGAAATGAAGTCATATACGGTAATGAAGATTATAAACCAGTCCGTTGTAGTTGATGGAGGGTGACGTATGAAAACTACAAGCACAATGAAATTCCCAACAACGCCAAACGCAATCATGATGTAAAGATACAAATTGTAGGCCAAGAAAATCTCCTGTCCATGCGGATAATCGGGATAGAGGATGGTATCATTAGTGTCGTTTAATGTTAGATTTGTGGTCAAATTTGTCGCTTGTTCCATACCTGTATAATATAAATGAGACATAGTTTATCAGTTATAAGTCAAATTTATACTGCATATAGAATAGAGTCTCACCTTCCACTTTTTTCTCATTCTGTTATTTATTTATCTACTTATTTTTCATTTATTTATTATTTTCAACCTTGGATGAAAATTGTTGAATACTGTTACAGTAACAATGGAACAGCCATACATTCTTCGAAATCGCATTAATTTTGCCATTTATAATCATTGAAAATATCATATCAAGAACTGTCGCTATCTGGTTAATATAGATAAGCAATAAATAGAAAGACCGCAGATGTTTAATTTTGATATCATGAACTAAGCTTATACATTTGTATCGCCTGTAAAAGTAAACTTGAAATTTAATTGTCAACATTTGACATCATTAATGATTTTACTGTATTCAATAAGAATTAATGTGTTATGCAGGTTAATATAGTTCAGCTATACAGCAAACTCAGTTTATAACGAAATCCTTGGGAACATGTAAATTTGTTCCTTAAATCCCGAGTTTGTTATATCCTTACATATTCATATAGAATAAAGGAAGAAAAAAACTCGGACAGAGAAAATTTGTTCCGGATTTTAGCTTTATCCGAGATCGTTGGATACGGAGTTTACTGTATCTTGGTATTGATTGTCGCAAATCATTGCTGGATGTCTTTCTTAAATTACAAGGTAAAACCTCCAAATCATTTTTTTCCAAACCCCTTGCTAAAATATGGCAATATGTCACAAGATATTATTAAGTTATTTAATTAGGTAACTATTGTTTTATTAGACACCAAAATCAATATGCACTAAATGCATATTTTGAAAAGATCAGACTGAGTGTGATGAGTCTGTCGGTATAAACTCTGCTTCAATATTTAATCCCGTTGGAAACCAGGAGCGTGTTACATAGTCTAATATTTGACTCGACAGACCGGCATATTATATATTAAGTAAACGTAAACAGTTAAAATTAGAAGAAAAGGTGTTCAAGTTTTAAAAAAGAGTATGAAATGATATTTAAGTTTTGAATGTTAACCCACCAATAATATCACAGTATATCACAAAAAGGTAAATGATTGCAGGACGCGGACATAAACTTAACGTCAGGTCACAAAACATGACCTTACTTTTTAATTGTTTTGGAACCAAACACATAATACTACCTGTTTTCATATGCTTACACCTTTAATACCAAACCTGAAAGTAGCTCCGGCACGCTAGTCAGCATAAAGTCCCATATGAGATATATAATAATGATACATGTACTTCATTAAAAACGCTATGACCATCGCAGACGTGAAAAAAATTGTTAAAATAACTAAATTAAACTGATTCTTAACAAGAATCGCGGATGTACATCATTTTACGATGGTATGCAAATGATATTTGAAATAGTGGTACGATTAACTACACCTAAGAAATTGTTCAGATTTCTTAAGCCGTTTCTTAAACTGATATGGAAAGAAAAAAATGGGGGTTTATCGTCATTTTAAACATTAAAATATTTTAAATGTAAATATCACCTGCCAGGAATATTTCCTTGCAAGTGTACTAATTCTTCAATCACGAGTACATCCTACCATTCATAAAATTTATTCAATTGCAAGGAGCCTAATTATTTTTTTACTCATTGCGGATAAGTTTATGCTGCGGACCTAGTGTGTGCCTATTTGCGGGCCTGCATGTATTCGAAAAACGCTTGAGTAACTTAAGCAGAATAATAGTTTTAGGATACGTGAACGACTTTGTTATATATTAGTATTAAGTAGGTGTTTATTGTTTACAGCATTCGACAATTTACCCTATGTTCGACTACAGGCCTCGTTTGAATAGGCCCGTATCTTGAAACGTACTATTTTGTGCAAAACATTCATATCTTAGCTATCAATGACTGTAGAAAAACAGTTAAAGCTCTCAGTCATTTTCGTTGTGATAAATGTATTACGTGGCATTTTACTAATTGCATTACATTACTTACATTATAACTTCATCGGGCCCACACAAGGCCCGAAGAGGGCCGCACAGTAAATCTGTCCCCTAATTGATTGCTGCACAGTTGTTTTTACCGAAGAGGCAGTATAAACAATTCCATTTTCTGATTTTACATGTTTTAGACAGTAGTTGAAAACATTTTCCAAGTTTAATATTTGGCAGTTTTTCCTATTTTGTTGAATAAAGTTAAAATCCCTGCAGTGTGTGTGTACCGTAAATCATTATTCGATCCCAGAAACAGACAACTCGGCCCAAGACAATTCGATCCAAAATGCAATTAGACGTACTGTATAATATAATATTATTATGTTTAATTCAAACGTGAGAAAAGTTTTATGCCCCCGGAGGTATCATGCATGTATGTGTAGAAATTTCAAAACTCATTTTGCATGATAATTCAATGTTGACAATTACTTAATAAGGAAAAGTTGTGTTTAACTATAAATAAAATTGACTTCTTATTCGGAATTAAAGAAGAATTAACATGTCTCAATATGCTTTGTTTTGGTTCGACACGTAGACATAATTTGTCATGGCCATGATGTGTTTTCCATCGATTTGAAAATAATTCGTAGATTATAAACTTGTGTCCGTAGTTTCTGTTTTTAAGGGTTGTGTTTCCATTTATAAAAACGAAAATCTAATTTTGTCAACACAGTATATTCACGAGTTACATAATCTATTTATATAATTATAATGTCACATATAGTCATACATAGTAAAATTGCACAATTTATTAAGCTTCTTTACAAGTTCATAAGTTGTGTTATTTGTGAATTTAGTTCTTGTTATTTTATTCATATGACGGATAGGGTTCTAGTACGACTGCCTGCAAGTATATACATGTAAGGTAACTGAAAAATGGTTGAAACGGGCAGTTAACCTTGGGAACATTAAGTATATGCCTAAAGATTTTTTCTTTACTAACTGGTATACCTTCATTACTGAAGATTACAGAATTAAATAGCCATCAGAACAAAACAAAGGACAAATATTTTATATACACAAACAAATCCAGCGTCTTCAGCGCTTTGATTATATCATGGTGGTCCCTTAACTATCCAGGCATTAAGGTGCTGTCTGTTGCAATATGTACTCCTTTGTATAGACGGTTTAAGCTATGTTAGAATATGCTATAACCTTTTTTTATAGTAATAGTACCGTCAAAGTTCCCATTGCAAATATAATAAAGAAATTAAGCAATGATTTACACTCTCAAATGTGAATATTTCGAAGTTTTGGATCAACCTTGAATGATTGAATGTGTGTGCCAATATTCATTTGTAAATGTAGTGTATTTTATTTTGTCTTTCCGACTTAAAAATTGAGGACCCGTCTTTACTTCTATTTCTGTCTGTCAACTATCTACTTCAACGATTTTGCTTCAGCAATGAAAATGGTCAATTTTGAACTAACTTAAAATCGTTTAATCACACAGAGCGTAAGCATATTATTAGTTATTTCAGCTTTGATTATAACGTGGCACAAAAATCGTGAAATTAACCATTTCTTACACATAAAAAATCATGTAAACCTGCAAAATATACTTTTCTTAAACTTCACGCTTGCGATTTTTTTATCATCAATTTGTCAACATTTGCAACAAATCTCGTTAGCACTCTGTGAGACTGATTAAATTAGATTGATTAAAGTATGTTGATGTCAGTATTTTATCATAGAATTTATATAATACTTGAATTGTATGTAAAGGGAAATTATTTTAATTCCGTTGCTATCATTTACAAGGCACACCTGGCAAGCGTCACGATAAAGTTATTTGCAAAATGGGGCAAAACTTTTACTAAATTGCACATAGTTTATACTAAATTGGTGTAGCCTGAATTTGAAACACTTTTGATAACTATTTATTTAGCACACATGACACACAATTCTACAAGAAATAAAGAAGTAATAATCAATAAATTTTTTTTTAGTAAATATAACATTAAAAAAAACATTTATCATCTATATCACACTAATAATGTTATCACAGTTACTACCACTTTACCAATTACTGATATAACATTGATATGTACATTGTTAAATTAGTACTTGTATACTTTAAGTCACAGAAATATTTCTATAAATATGCCCTTGTTTGTTAAAATCCTACGATGATTTTAAGTGCTTGGAACGTCCAGAAAATCCAAAGACTTATTTCCATTTGGGTCCATAAAATGCTTCAAACTTTCATAACTTCTAAACTAATAAGAAGATACATATATTTAAATGTAAGAAAATAGTGCTTAAAAATAGTCAGAGTGTACAATTAACAACTCTAAAAATGAGTGTATGTAGTGATTAGGTAACACTTAACTTTACTTTCCGGCAAAAGAAATGCAACTTTACCAATTAACTAGAAATTCATTATATCCTGTGCATTTTAAAAAGAATTCGCCTTGAGCAAAGACATAGAAGAAATAATAAAAGTCCCTGAATGACTTACCAAACCGTAATTTATTACACTCAGATAGGAAATTAAATGGTTGTTTCCAGTGATAACAATAATATTTAGATTAATTTGCTGGATTATCCAATGGCCACATTGGGACATCATGTGTATGATGGTTGACCTGATTTGCACAAAAAAACACGTGCGTTTGTTTGTGATACTGTTTGTGAGCAGTTGACCTAGCCATGAAAAGAAAGTAATCCCTTAACAATAGGCTTAGGAAGGC
>JAUMHA010098737.1:0-13902 GCA_032359765.1 Saxidomus gigantea
TTAGATCAATTGCGCACATGATATGAAACAGGTAGAGCTAATACAAAGCATAACTGAGCCAATATGAGAAAAGCAGGATCAATACGAGAAAACAGGGCCAATATGGAATTCAAGCATTCTGATTGGTTTAAAATAGAGGGTCAATACGGAGAAGTGACTTCAGTTAGATTTTTAAACGACGCCATTTTGTAAGTCAAACAAATAACGATAGTTTGAAAATTTTCAAGTTAAATACAAACAAAATTATTATTGTTACAAGAACATTTATATTCTTGTTTTTAAGCCAATATTGTAAAGTTGAAAAATAGAATTATCATTAATCAAGTGATTTCATATTGGCCTTGTTATTTGTCCTCGAGCAGTCGTATTGGCCAAGGGCCTTCGGCCTTGGGCCAATACGACCACCCTCGGACAAATAACAAGGCCAATATGAAATCACTTGATTAATAATATCAACATGAAAGGTTTTTTATTCATCGCAGAAAAACAAATACATGTATACAATTAATTCGCTTGGTGTATGTGTCGCGCTGAGAAGCATAACATTGCTAAAGGTTAATAGCTTCAGTCCTTCTTATCGCCTCAGATATAGGTCGCTAATGTCCATATCCTCATGTCATTCAATAATGAACAACACATAGACTGGCATTCAGTCCTTACATTTACAATTTTTTACTCAATTAACTCCCTTTGCTGCCAAAATGATCAAGCCCTGTCAGTAGATATGGACCAGAAAATATTCTGCTGAAATAATGAAAATATACTATCATCTAGCCTGGTGGCGAGGCTAAACAACACATAGAGTGTGCATTTATTGATTAACTCATTTTGCAAAATAGGATATAAATTACTTTAACAACTCTCATCGTGATCAAACAAATAGATACATGTTGCTATGAATATTGTATCGAAATGAAAAGAAAAAGAAACGTTAAACACATATATGGAAACAACATATTTGCTTCTAAAATAAAGTGGTACTTATTTAATCATCAACAACATAAATATGGTATATTTTGTACTATTCAAGGATACTCCTATTGTTTTATCTTAACTGTTGGTATAGTTAGTTGATAAATTGGTAAAATAATGTTTCAAGAACTCCAAGAATTCTGCAATAACTCCTGTGTGTCAATGTTTGCAGACTCCTGATTTTGTGTCTACCTATTTAATGGTCGGCGTTGCGTGATTTCCGCTCGGCCTCCAGATTATGGTCATCAGCTATTGAATGTCCTTTTGTTCTGCAACTAAAATGAGTTCACAGGTAATACTATTTACTAGTACCAAAATCCGTGCGTTTCTATTAGTTTTAGTTCTATATTTTTAAAATATATAGACAAAAGCGTAATATGTTCAGTGGTTGTAAAGTCAAAGCCGTTACATTAATTGCAATGGTCCCATCATCAAGTAACAGCAATAGACAACGTTTTACCGAAAATATATAGACTGTAGTCATAGCAGACCGGTGACTTAGTTGAATTTGACTTGAATTTGTTGTTGATGCGTATTTTGGGAGGAAAGCCGTTGTGAATTTCCTATCCGTTCTTAAATGCCTGATCTGTAACAGTTAGATAAATATATATTCTTTAAATATCTACCTTTCTTTAATAATGTTTGTTAGTTATTTGTTTAGAATACTTTCAAGAAACACAACAGTAGTAATAACCTCACACAGCAAAAGGACTACAAACATCAGCTTGTCGAAAACTCCAGAAATGTTGCATTTGTTGGCTTTTACACTTTGTGTTTTAGTTTCTTCTTGGTTGAAACGATTGCCTCTATTATTTCCGGTTTTATAGTGTATTTGCATGGAAATAATTGCAGCAAGAAGTGTAAACGCACTGAATGATAGCTGGCATGCAACGTAGAGGCTGAGATACGACACACCATCAACTGACTCAGGGAGAGACTGTGTAATAACGGTGAGGAAAACTGCCAAGGTGAGAAAAATTGAAACTGGGAAACTGGTTTTCTCTCCACTTTCACATGGCACAAAAAATGACAGAAGATTCAGGACTGCGAGGACAACAACTGGCAAAATAACGTTGACAAGGCATGAACTACATGACCGCTTCAATTTTATGTTAAAGCTAATTACTGTGAAATTTGTAATGTCATAGGCCGCTGTATTGTTCAAAATGTCCACGGAGATATTAAACTGGTTTATACTCGAGGTCACATACGTTTCAATAATTTCCCATTCCGCTATTTCTGTATACTGACCTAGCCCTACTTCATTTTGTAATGGTCTAAGCATGATCATGTTGTCTCCATATATAAACTTTCCAATGTCAATTTTACAAACTTGTTCGTCTAGCGGATACTTTTTAGTCTTTATTTCACAAGCTGTGTTTGTGTTTGTCTGTGTCCAGAATAAGACCTGTCCATTGCTATGTAATCTTACATAGTTGTGTTCGAATCCTACTTCTTCGGGCGTGTCTAAAGCGTTGTTGATCAATATGTCAGGAATCCAAATATTTCTGTAATATGGAAAAACAGTAAATGAAATTCCGCTAAAATCTGCTTCGTTCCATGTCAACATTTCGTCTTGCCAATAAACAAGTAAATTTACTGTTGCTTTAAACAATTGTCTTAGCTCATCTAAGCTCTGAATCTTCTTCAGACTAAGACCCACTGTTACTTTCACTGGATCAGAGGCATTCCACACAGGTCTTACTTCAACGTTGTAATCCTTAAACAAGTGATTCTGTAGGCGTGTAGCGAAGTGTTGAGTTGACATATTCACGCCAATCATGAAAGTTAAACACAATATAAAAATTAAGTTGTTCATTTTTTTCATTTAATGTGAGAGCGAAGTACTATTGTCAGCACACATATCTTTTTGACCCAATGAGTAACACTGATTGTAAAATATGAAAAATTTCTTTCGCAGAAATATCTCACTTTTTTTTTAAAGAACTCTTCATGACACTACACTTTGTACGTTGTATCGGCAAACACATATATTTTAACCAGTTATCTAGCCAGCGAGCTATACTTAAGTGACAACAGTTACCATGTATAAGAACATTTGTTGTATAAGCATTCGTTCGCCTTTTGGCATTTTTGACCTTCCCTTTCATACTTATGATAGGCCTGTATAAAGATCAATATTAATAAGTTATGTGAAATGATACCGCTGACATTTCCTTTGCACATGTACTATATATGCCTCTGTCAGCCGTAAACAATACATGAAGGAGACATTTGTTTCTTCCATCGGTATGTTTGGTATTTGGTTATTCAAGAGAATATACAACTGTTATTGATTTTAATCATGAGATGTTTAATCAAACCTGTAAACTCATAGAAACCATAAGGAACAGATCGGCTTACACAAAAATTTCACGCATGGGTTCAATTGATCTCGAATTTTATGTAATAGTGCAATTTTTCAAAACTCTTAGCTGTTTGTTAAAAGAGCATTCCCTGTCAAATACTGTTTTCAATTTTACGCTATTTAATGAGGTACAACCTTGGAACGTTCTTCTCGGCTGTACTTGGTATAGCTGCTCACTCAATAGCTTAGTTCAGAAATACTAACTTAAAGCAAGAAATATTACATCAAAGATCAGTTCACCTTAATTCAAACTGCATCGACGCTTTAATTATTGAATGAAGTGTTTTGGAGCCATTATGAATGAGGAATAATAGTTGAAACAGTCAACGTTTTAATTAATTAGGCAGAAAATGTCAGCCAGTCTCTGGTTGCACTGAACTATCGTTAACATTAAAAAAATAATATAGATGATCGGAATACTAAGACCACATTCTGTTTGAGATAATTTTAGACATTGACATTTTGATGTATGCTATGATGTTTTGTGATAGAGAATTGCTCGTCATTTCATATCTATCATAGCATCATAAAGAAAGGTGAATGTAACTTTTGACATATTGGACTAAACAAGCCCTGCTCTGGCTGGTAGTTTTCCTATAAGATCTTGAGTAAATAAATGCTAAAAGAAGTCACAAAATACAATCAAAGAAAGAAGTTTGCTACTTAACTTTGGCTGGCCCAATTATTTGATGTTCACGAAGTACGGGGTGTTACCGATATATTGTTTTGATTTGTTTTCCGCACTTAGGGTGACATCACTGCTCTATGTGAATTTGCTGTACACTTTCACTTTATTTGTATGTATTTGACATTCGAATATCTTCTTTGATATATATTAGGCCTGGTGACGTCCTCTTAACGAGCATACGTTCTTAAACAAGCAAACTGATATCCCCCACCAAATGAAGCAAATACGTAGTAGCTGAAAAAGAACAACTGGAAAGTGTATTGGTCTGTTTCAGAAAAAAAAGCAATTTTAAAATTTAAGCACCACACTGGGGCCTCAAATTCGAGGTGATTTGTTTTCTTTAAGTTTCAGTCATAAAGAACTTAATTGTTGTAAGTTAAATAAAATCAATACTATTTATTTCAGACAACAAGAATTCTTAAGTTTTCATATAGAATAATTATGTAAGAAAAGCACAACATGCATCCCCTTACTTAAGGGCATCTTTTCTGTATAAATCCAGTTTCTATTTTTCCTTCTGAGAAGACGCCTGTTACGATTCCAGATTTAAAAGAAAATTCGATTTGGTATTAGTAATGGACCTTTAACGATAACCTCATACATGTTAATCATTTTTCTGCCGAATGACATTTGCTCACAAGTTTGACTGTATATAAAGATAATTTCTTACGTCATCTTTTGCACGACACACATACGTTATGTTGCATTGTTACATTTAATCAAAAATGGTGTTGTTTTTATATATTGGTATATTGTTCCAAGTGTGTGCACTATTAGTGAAATCATTTTTCATGTACTTAGTGCGTTGTTTTGGTATCACAATATTATTGTTACTAACTGACCGAAGGATATATGTTTTATTGCAGCAAGATTGTGTCAAGCTCTGTGAATAAGTACAGCCGTATAATAGAAGCATCTGTCTGCAAACGTCAGCCATTTTAATTCGCTAAGCAAAGGTGTGTAAAGCAATATCATTTATGTACATTTGTATTATGAAAATAGTATAGGACCAAGTATAGAGCCCTGGGGAAACTCAGAAGTAACTTGCACCATCTTGGAAATTATAATACTAGATTTAATAATCTGACTCCTGCTAGACAGATAAGATGTAAATGATGTCATGGTGTTTGGAGAAAAGTGGTATAACTGGAGTACGTGTAAAAGAATTATTTTATGATCTATCAACTGAAGTCGAATCCAGAAAATCTGCCCCTACATATTTCCAAGGGTGACTGTCGTTATTCCACGTATCTATTAGGCGAATTCATGCTGTTTTGCATAAATGTTACTGTCGGAATCCCAACTGCGAACAGTGTAATATTTTTGTATTTTATAAAAAAGTTTTGTTACTAAGAATCAATGTGTTTTCGAATAGTTTAGAAATGGCAAAATTGATAATGGACGGTGGTTATTTGGATGTTCTCTGTTACTAGATTTGAAAATTGGGATAACAAATGCCTCTTTATCTATATTGGCAATTTCAAACGACCTCCTATCCATATTCCTGATTCCCGGTATAACCTCGTCTTCCTCGACCGGAAGTACAATATTCCCGACTTCCGGTATAACAATTCCTGGACGTAGTCAACAGACCTTGTGGGGCTCGACCTTGCCCTTGTGGATAAATCTTAATAAAGTTTACAGCTTTGTGCATAACAGCAACAAAAGCTGTTAAAGTGTATACCGTCCTGGCGGAAGTAATGGCTAGCCACGTTGCCATTACCGTATACAAACATGCTAAAAGTTTCTACGATTGTCGCTGACGTCTCCTCGCTCAGCTGTTTTACGGTGTCGTTGAATGGAATAGCGTGGGCATCATTTCGCGGGGCAATTGTGCATAAATAAATATCACACTTTTGCTTTCACTATACAGTGACCCGATATCATGGCGAACAGCACCGTCATTTCCACCTGCATAAATCACCAAGTTCTTGTATGTCTGCAAATTCCATTCACGTAAAACTGTGCATAGTTACATATTTTCTTTCGGAGATGATCTGCTGTTATCAGAAATAAGACTACTTATTAATAATACGAGATTTGTGCGGCCGGCGCTGGCGTTTGACAACCGATTTCTTGAACAATGCTCTTGTTAGATTTCATTTGCGTGCTTCTAAAAGTGTCTGGTATGGATTGAAGACGTCTTTGTATTGAATCAATTGTCTTCTTTATTTCTATTTTTACTTGTCCTGTTTCTGAATTCATTTATAGAGGAATATAGTGTTGTACGGGTATGATTTATGGTGTCAGACCTCTTCTTCATGAAAGCTCAAAATTCATTGCCAAATAACTCTGTTTGACTTGCAGCGTCTACGCTTGCACAAATAGCACCAGTCACTGACTACAGCTCTATTACTCTTAGCACTCAAATGACTAGCACAATTGTTATCGTCATCATCATAAATTTCAATATCATTTTCACTTCTTCCTCCTTCATATTGTTTGGTAATATCAATACACAAAACAGGGACTTTCTTTTCATCTGAATGTATAGCCTCTTCAGTTCCATCTCCCATGCTTTTACACGACTGCCGGAAATTATGATTTATATGAGATACGTGTGTGCCTCTTGTGCATTTACTATCTTAAATTTCCTTAAGCATTTTCGGGGAGTCTGTCCATTTTCTTTCCATTTACAAGGCAGAAAGGAGAAGTATGATACACATTAAGCGTATACAGATAATTCATACCTGCTGTCGGCTTGCACTGTGTTTCCACGAGACATCTACTGTGTGTTTTACTGCACATTAAATTTCATCAAAGATAAAGAAATTTCTACACCATGTTTTCTTACAAACTGTTGCATTTTTTTCCAACTTGACACCATAGTTCTTTTCGTTGTTGTCTGAAAATTTCATGACATTTTTCCAGAAATAACTCGTAGTCAAGTTCATTGGTTTTAAAACTACAGTTTATGCAGCAATTTAGAATATTATGTCATCCATTTTGCAAATATACAATATTACATGTGTACGTTTGAGTCAAGAAAGCTGTAGTTTCTTTCGTTTGTTATATAAATAATTTGTTGTCGCTAGACCAGGAATCCACATTATCTTAAAGTCATTCTGACCCCTATTTCGTTGTAAGTGAAAGGAAATTACATTGCTTTTGTGTTTTTTTCACAGCGTTTGATATTGTATTTAACAACATTAAATTAAATGTAGAATTGTGGTAGATTAAGGCTACTTGGTAAATTGTGAATGATATATCTCATGTTTGTTTCTGTTGTTGAATAGCTGTTTTAAAGGTTTCTGCAGAATACAATGTGCTTATATTAGATTAAAAAAAACCTATCCATTGATTAAGCATCGTCAAGTAATATAAATGGAGAGTGTACTTTGTTTGCAACCTTAGCCAAAAACCTAGAGGATTCTTTCTTCTTTTGTTTGTTTATGTGGCTCTGGTTAGTGGTGAGAGTTGTTGATATCGCTTCTTTTACTTTACAACGTAAATTACTCTATTCGTTAATTATGATGTTACATTTGTTCGGAATAAGAAGTAAAATACCGTTACGTTTGGGTATGTACCGCAACCCCTTCTTACTATTAGTGTGTAGCAAAAACAGAATATGTTTTTAAGTAACTTTAATTCCATTTTGATCTTTCTATTTTGCACTGACGGTATAAATCTTTTAAAATAGCATTCATATATCGGAAAGTAATTAGAGATTTAGAAGTGTTTATACTCAATTCAAGAAGACGTACAGTTCTTACTAGCATTAGACAATCAAATTAAAATGCAAATTGAATATGCAAATTCAAATGCAATTTCTTTTTCACAAAAAACATACCAGATAGATGATTTACATTTGTTTTTATTTTTATTGCTATTTTTTGTTATGCACGGCAGAAACAAGTGACGTCATGGACGTCATATAAATACGTGACACGAAATATTGACTTAACGCCATTATAAAATTTACATGACCTCCAGTAAAGGTATATAATAAAAGAAATACTATAACAGTCGGTTGATCTGCGGGTGTATCTTTCTCGTTGGTCCGCTTCTCGTGTGATATGGATCTCTACAGCTAGCTCAAAAGGTACGACCACTGTTATAATATTCAGTTTGTATAGAATACTATACCGTTTTGGCGCTACGGGCACTTTTCAATTGTTTTTATCCACTGTCTAGATGTACTGGTTACGGTCTTAGTTTCAGACACTTTTAGCACATATTTTGCTATAACCCCCAACTAGTGAAGAAATCTTTATAAAACTTCACCTCAACAAACTTCGGTTCATCATGCTACTGAAGAGTTGTTTTGTTTACTTCTTAAAATAAATCTTGCTCACAAAAGAGGCCCGACAATGAGGTCACCGATGGAGGAAATTGTTTGCAATCCAGAGTACCCTAATTCCGGACAGAGTTATCTGCTTGTTTCTTCTCTTTATCTATTTTTTTTATTCTAAACTAAACATGTTAAACTGCAAGTATTCTGTAATTTGCCAACTCAAATAAATTAACATTCGGGATTCAATTGATTTTATAAGCCAAAACTGTTATTTTAGCGTTGATGACATCTCATTTTCATTGAGCTAATGCTGTTAGCTTGGTCAAAATCAAACGTCTGAACGATTGACAACAGACCATCCACCACAATACCAAAATCAAGCGTTTTAATACAATAAAACCGAATTAAAGGACCATAACCAGTAGATCTTTATTATTGATTTTACGTAGTTCTGGTGCTTTCATGTATTTTTAAATTATATCTATAAATCTACTCACAATGCGTTTACTGCACTTAATAAAACGATTAGCTGACAACCCTCCGTTGCAAATGTCAGTGAAGATATAATATAGACATTATATTGTACCATTATTATCTTAAAGTTATTCGGAAGTAAATTTAATGCAGTATAGCAAAAACGAAAACTAAGTATGTATTTCAATGACAATATTACCAAAGATATATGCAAGCAGTGTACTATTTGTAACCCAAATCGCATTTTTGCCGATTTTACAGAAAAAACTTATCAATATGTGTTTGATGTAAGTTTTAAGTGATTCAGGTTTGGCTGGTTTAATAACACAAAACAGTTTTACAAATTCCATCACAATTGTGCCAAACCTATCACTGTCTCGGAGAGCAAACGACATAATAATCATTTATACAATATCTAAACAACAATATAATATTCAAATTATAAAGACAGTAATATTACGATATTGTCATTACCTATATACGTGTGCAATGGATGATTAAAACCTGGTGAGTTTCTACAAATTTCAATGCAGAATAAGAATAAGGCAGAGATGTATGTTTATTTTTTCATACATGTAGATCATTGTTGAAAAGTCATCAGTTTCTCATATACACCATGAAAATACATGTAACAATAAGTTCGCATAACAAAAGTAACATAAACATAGTAATGTCGAAGACACAAGCAGTACTTTTGCATCTACTTCCTGTTGCTTCATTCGAAATATTTCTGGAGTCGTGATTTTGTTGTGACCCAGGATAGATTTCTTTACTTTCCTCATGATTAGTCTTCATCATTTCATGACGTCGTGTTACAAACTTTAAAAGACGAGTAAAGGCACATTTAGGTCTTGAATCATCCGTTTCTTTCATGCTATAGTGAACCTGCAAAGAAATCACTGCACACAAAAGCGTCAGCGTGCTGATTGCTAGTTGAAATGTGACATACGAATTCAAGTACGATACTCCATCCACCGACTCTGGTAGCTGACGTGTAATGACTGTTAAAAACACTGCTAGCGTGAGGAATATTGAAATCGGATAACTTATTTTCTCACCACTTTCGCAAGGTACGTAAAACGATAGCAGATTAAGGACGGCAAGAATAAGAACTGGGAGTATGGCGTTGAAGAAGCATAAATTGCACGAACGCCTCATACTCAAAGTATAGGTGATGATGCTGTAATTCAAAGTGTCAACGGTCACCTTGTCAACCTGTACGTCTGTAGATATATTATATTTTATGACAGTCACTGCTATCCGGGTTTCGGTAATTTTCCACTCAGCTATTTCGACATATTCTGTCATATCTGTACTCTTGGCCAAAGGTTGAATTGCGACTTTTTCATCTGGACTGATAAACTTTGCAAAGTTGATATCGCATACTTGCTCATCAAATGGATATTTCTTTGTTTTGATTTCACAAGCTGTGTCTAGGTTTGTCTGTGTCCAGAGGAAGACTAATCCTGTATTATGAAGCCTAATAAAGGCTTCTTTTATTCCTATCTCACCAGGATTTTCAAGAGCATTATATATCATTAAATCTGGAATCCATATGTTTTTGCGATATGGAAATTCAATACTTGATATTCCGCCATAGTCAGTCTCGTTCCATGTAAGCATTTCATCCTTCCAATATAAAACAATATTAACAGTTGTTTTAAAAGATTGTCGAATTTCATCTAGTTCAAGAATTTTTCTCATTGTAAGCCCTACAAAAACGGAAACGGGCTTTGTATAATTTAAAACAGGCCTTACATTAACGTTGTAATGTTTAAATATACTCCGCTGAAGTGCCTCTTCGAAATGTCGAGACTGCACTCTTGTTGTCACTAGGAACGTGAAGCACAACGTTATCACAAACATTTTCATTTTACTATTAATAATGGTCCACATGTTTTTGTTTGTGTTTTGTGTTATTTTGTTACGTTACTAGTGTCACTTTTTATTCATAATTAAATCCTCTTCTTTCCCATGGAATGTAATGCTTTCCATTAAATCCTAGATATCAAAGGCACTGTTCAGTTTTACCGAACTCGTGTAACATTGTTATAAAAAGAAAGTGATTTTCAAACGTTAAACAATATTAAATCCTGTAACAATAACCTTCTTCAACTTCGTACAGAAGTACATACTGAAAAAAGAATTTAACTTTTAGTTGAATATTCGATACCTCTAGCATGACTGATTCAGTATTTTTATAGACAGAAATATCAAACATTTTACCCTGCTGTAAACAGATGTTTACGTCTCATTTCTCATTTTGTCCGATAAGTTTGGTATCGAGTTCCCTTAAATGTCATTAGGCGTATCAACAAATGGCTGTAAATGTCATACAGCTTTGTACTTGATCATCTATTGATTGATATAATTGCCAAATGTAGATAAAAGGTAATTCCTAATTTGTGGAATTAAATATTTATCTATAAAGGCAATGATGATTGGTTGTAACAACACAGCGGACATCAAAGGCAGACATTTCTAAGTCTAATAAATATCAAAGTGTGATATATTATTTTATCTCCCATCTTATTATGTAGTATGTATAAGCCTAATCAACTCTGTTATGTAATATAAAAAAATTATGATCGGTTTTCGGAACTCTGAGAGTATTGTTTTATCAAAGTCTGTGGTTTTGCTTAAATTACATCATTACTCGCAAAGCATAGGCATTGGCTATCTAAATATCTAAGATCGTAGGTGATTTGATCAATAGGGAGCCACTTCTATTTGCCAAATTATTTGAATAAAGCATGCCAATATTCTGACAAAGAATTATCAGTTACAAAAGTATCATTTAAATTTGAAAAAGAAATCAAGCTGGTAAAGAAAAGAGTTCCTTAAGACTTATTAGTTTATTCGAATAAATTCTAAGTCGATTACGCGGAAAGCTGCTGCAGCTCATTGAATCGCGTCAAGTTTTTCATCGTCGCTACCTATTTACAACTGGAAAGACTGAGGCTCGTTTGACAGCATTTGTCTCTGCCCAAGAAAACACCTCCTGCTCGACACTTTCTCGGAATATAGCGTAAAATGAAACTTTTCTGATTTGAAATCAACATTTTATTTGACATGCAGAGTCAGTTTCCCTATTGGGGATTTCAACCCTTAACGGTAACAGCAAAGTGAATACTTTGCAAATTTAGCATGGAACTCCAATATGACATCAAACATAAGCGCCAAAAATAACCGTTCGGTCTCCTGCTTGATGATGGTTGCCCGAATACTGTCATGGAACTCCGAAATCTTTCCATCTGTGGACTTTGTCAGCATAGTTGTTAGATGAACTGAAAATTTCTGTTCAATGCGAGCTATTCCTTATCGGGGATCATAAGAACAATGAACAAGCATAATATGATGACTTCAGTATTTGCTAGAATAATTGTGTTTACACATCTCTTAACACTACAAGGGCAATCCATTTTGGCCTGACGCCATTCATGAAACAATTTGTGTTTTTCTGTAATAAGATACTTTGGTAAAACAGAATGCTGATAAACATTTATGTATCAGGTTCATTTAACCTCAACAAATATCTGATTTAGCTTAATTTTAACGGCGCACTAAAATTAACATCTGAAAATTATATTATACGCGAGATTTATGTGATGTAGTATTCAGTAGCTCTGTAGCGTGAGGCAGTTTGGGGTTTAAGGCTGCTAGTGGCGTATTGGCCAGGGTAAAATTTACAAAAATGAGGTAAAATGCAAAATGGTTTTGGTTGAAAATATCAATACATGCTATATATGCATTTTCGTTGTCAAATAATGAGATTTAGTGATTGGATGAGAGTGAAACTTGCAGTAGTGACGTAATGGATGCAAAGAATGAAAGCATGTCTGTTAAAAATTAGCCCGGGAATGCAAGGGTCATGTTGACATGAGATACCCTTGCATTCCCGGGCTAATTCTTAACAGACATGCTTTCGTTCATGCATCCATTACGTCAATTTTCGTAATTTCGAAATTCAATTTCATTTTTACGAAATGTAACGAAATCGTAATAATATATCTTTAAAACGAAAAACGATTTCGTTACATTTCATAAAAACGAAATTGAATTTCGAAATTACGAAAATTGACGTAATGGATGCAAAGAATGAAAGCATGTCTGTTAAGAATTAGCCCGGGAATGCAAGGGTCATGTTGACATGAGATACGGTTTGGATAGTACCGTACCCGTGAAGTTTAGCGATACACTTTTTTATTTCTTGATTGATAAAAACTTTCGTAAAAAACGCAATAAGATTCCTTTTTAACGAAATATCGTTTCGTTTAAACGAAAGATTAAGAAAAAACGAAATGAGATTTCGTAAAAACGAAATAAGATTTTGTTTTTACGAAATGTATTTCGTAATAAAGAAATAATATTTGACTTTTACGAAATGATATTTCGCATTAACGAAATGTATGCAATCCGTTTTTATGAAACGTTATTTTTAAATGTTATTTCGTTTAAATTTAAACGAAATGTTATTTCGTTTTTTTTTTTGAAATTTTATTTCGTTTTTACGAAATTAATTTCGTAATAACGAAATCTACTTTGTTTATGAAATAACATTTTACAAAAAACAAAATAAATTTTCGTAAAAACAAAATGGCAAAGCGTTTAAACGTAATAATATTTCGTTTAAACGTAATAATATTTCGTTTAAACGAAATAATATATCTTTAAAACGAAATACGATTTCGTTACATTTCGTAAAAACGAAATTGAATTTCGAAATTACGAAAATTTATTTTCGAAATATTATTTCGATTTTTCATAATATTATTTCGATTTTTTGAAATATAATTACTTTTTTTTGCGAAATTCAATTTCGTTTTTTTCGAAATCTTATTTCGTTTATTACGAACTGTATTGCGTTATTGCGAAATAAAAAAAAAGTATGACATGTCCCTTCACGAGCACCGTAGGATACCTTATATCAATATTAAAATGCTGTTAATTCTACCAATAGCGAATATTTTTCAGTGGTATTGTAAACATTAAATGTAACATAACATGTGTTAATTTGTCGTTAAATTTCGTGATGTTGGAACACAGAGAATGCTGAGCTGGTGGATGAAGGTTGTGGTTGGACTGAAATTACTGGCATTTTTATTGAGTCATACATGATCATGCAGTAAATGTACTTTATTTGTTTCTGGTTTGTGATTACAGTGG
>JAUMHA010098848.1:0-19616 GCA_032359765.1 Saxidomus gigantea
TAATCAAAAGGTTTGGGTAATAAGTAATAAACCACAATTAGAAAAAGGCCTTCACCAAAGAGAAAATATGCATGGTAAAGATAAGATTTACATGCATGGTTAAAACAACATGCAACCCAATAAAACAATATCGCAACATGAGCACATAATAAACTATGACAATGTACATCAACGCCAGAGATAATACAAAAATGTGACTTCTTATATCCATTGTGGTCCCATTGTGTTGATGGCATGACATAGCAATAAATCACAGAATATCACATAATTAAGACTGCATAATATATCACAATCCAAATATCACAAATTGCGTTTACATTTTCACATATATTAACTTGTATCTGATAACAACATAATAGTAACCTGTTCCACAAAGTGCAACCTATAAAGCAAAATTTAGATCCAAAACTTCTAACCTTTGGAATAGCAAAGGCACCTTTATTGCTAAGCTTTGCTCGTGTACATTATCCCGAGAGACAGAATGGTCACCCATGTAAACTGGAGCTAAACCACATGTCACAGTTCTAGTGTCTCAGACGAGTGAGGCGTAGTCCCAACCAGTCTGCTAACGTCAACGAACTTCGTCAAGCGCTCATTCAGGAATGAACTAATATTCCACAGGCAAAAATCAACACTAGTCAATTCTAGCTAGAGACACTGTAAATGTTCTTATAACAAATAACACGGATTGCATTGATTGGTCCGCTAAAAGTCCTAATAAGAGGTGGTCATACGCATTGACATAAAATCCTAGCATCAGAATAGGCTTCACTTGACCGTGTGTAAGTAGTAGAATTTATTCGAGCGGTTAAGTGACAGAGTCGAAGAAAGCGTCAAGTAGACTGAAGGAGCCATATAAATAAAAAAATACAAAATGTTTGTGTATTCGAATCGATTGCAGGAATATATACTAAACATATAATCTTAAACTATAAAGCACATGGCTTGGATATTTGATGTGCATCGCTTGGATACTTGATGTGTGTCAATGTTTAGTGGCCCATGCGAAGTTTGTTCAAATTATGATTCTATGCCCTGCCTGTTCGGTTACCAATTTTACAAAAAATATGTTGGAAAATTAAAATCTAATAGGAAACCGTAGGACAGATTTTGAAATAGCTGCACAGAAATGTTCATTGGGTGACCCCCTACCTAGATTGGTCAACCTATTTTGATTCTTTCAAAGATAATGGCTGTCGGAGAACGGGAATACTTTTGCCTTTTATGCCGAGGTTATATGGAAACATTTAAAAATCTTCTCTTCTAAACACATTTTGAAATAATTTAACGGATGATTTTCTGGTTAATGATTTTCTACTTGAATTTTTCAAACTATCTCGATTGCTCAAAAGACTTAACCACATGCGCGCGGGGCTAGTTTTCCCTATACATGTAATTAACTTTATTAGTTTCCTTTACGGAAAACTTGAGCTATGATGGCCTACACCGGTCAATACTCCATACGTTCTATTATATGACTCACCCCGGAATGAGCTTGTGAACAAGGCAAACAGTTTCGGATAATTCTCATTACTTAAAATAAACAATTGCGTTTTACATCATATTTGCTGTTCCTAAATGCCATGTCACCGATTTATAATTTTTGCATTCAAAGTAATATCGCGCTATAATATATAGCCATGGCACAGGATTATACACCTTAATCATACAGAGAACATAAAAACAAAAACAAATGAAAATATATATTTTATTGATCACTGAATTTGGCGTGGATGCTTCCCGGATGAGCTTATAACAAAGTTGTTAAAAACACTATTTCCTTGACAATTCCATGCAAAACTGGACTTACCACGCATCCAAAAGAAAAGCTGTCAAAGCATTCTTTTCAGGAACTGTTATCCTGATTCCAATATAGAGTCACAGAAATGTTCCTTGGATGACCCTCACTCATGGGTAGACTAAGAGTTGATACAAAATCAACAAACATGCCCACCAGAATGAGTCGGTAATTTCTCTCTCGTACAGAGCTACAATGTATATTGTCCCGAACTATTGGTCAGTTTTTAAAAGAAAGCAGAGGTGTTGATTACAATCTTAGCTTTATCCGACAAAAACGTTTTTATTTCTTCATTTTCATTTTCATTCAAGCTGTTGCATTTTAGTCTTCAGAAAGTGCTCATAATCTATGTTGGGTCTAAGATTGAAGACTTAAGAAATTGTTCAATTTTAATACCAGTGTTTGTAACAACGGGAATATCAGTTATAAAACCTCTGACATTTTATATAGCGCGGAGCACTGCACTGCCTCCGTTGGTAATTCGTAGTATTTTTACATGGGAGTTGGGAACTTGCTGAAGTAACAATATTAGTTTATTCAAAATTGTACGAACTTTTGTGACATGCAAACAACAATACTCTTTATTTGCCATTTCCTCACACCAACCACGTCACCTTGTCATTTTCGTTTATTACAAAATACCATGCTCTTACATTTTTTTCAGTTTGATAAATTAAAGAAACAACGTAGACCCCTGTTTATATCATCATAATAATATATACAGCAAAATATCAAGAATTCCCAGAAGTTCGTGTCTACAGGTCAGCTGGCTACGAACTACTTATCACGACATTGTACAGCAAAACAAAATGAATCGTTTGACCGTCTCGATTGCTTTATTTACGACACCAATCCCCATGGCTAGGTACAGATTCAGTAATAAATACACCGGATCTTGTGAAATGGTAAGTCTTTCATTTTGTCAGCATTATCTCGCCGGTAATCCCAAAGGTAATGGTCAATAAGAATTGAGTTCACCAACAACTTTTTGCCATCGTCGTCGGCATCCAGAATCTTCCTAGTCTCTATGTTGATCAGTTCCGTTGCCCATATGCTACATCCGCGGATCTCCACCTCGTAACGGTCCCCTGAAAGGTTAGATTTTTTAAACTACACAATGTGTCAATATATATAATTATAATAGTTAACTAAAGTGTGACAGTTTATGTGATATTTACACATTAACAAGTCTAGATAAACAAGATTTCCAATATCTGAAATTATGAGTTCTGGGCAGCAAACTGTGGCTAAAAATGTAAAATGAGAAGAGATAATTTCCCAAATACCACCAAGCACAATATCTCAGTGACCAGCAAACAGACCCACCAGATAAATAAGAGAAGAATGAATCTTAAAAGTATGACAAAAAGCAGCTTGCACGAAACTAACAACGCCAAGTGCAACAAATGAAGTAAAATCCGATGCCACCATTTTAAGCATGTTATTTGAGCATGCAAAATCAACTCTTCGTAGGTCTAAACCTTAGAAAATAACTGTGCAACTAAAAATACATTCCCGCTTAGCTAAGTTCTAACATTAGCCTGAACGCAGTATCCATAGTGAAAAAGAAACATAACACAAATAACCACCTTAAAATGTATTTAGTACATCGTTCCATCGAAAAGAACACTATTTGGAATGCTGTTTAATAGCTTGACAAATCCTCCAAGTGATCCTGTGTTTTTCAACAACAGAAATGTGGTTTTCTCATAATTTGTACTGAAATGATAATTGTGCATGCACTGTCAGACAACTTCTTTTCTATTCTATTCTGTTTTGACAATAGTTCTCAAATATTCATAAAAACTTGCCTGAATTCATGAGATGATCTTTTCTCAGGTATTCTAATAGTTTTTCAGAGTACTGCAATGCACCAAAGTAGAGTAATGCTTGTGGGATGCGGTAGTCAGCAAACATTGTAATTGTGTCTATATCATGAAACTCTCCGTAACCTTGACCTTCAAAACACGCCCAAATATCTGCTATGAGAATCTGGGCTCTCTTGTAGATCGCAACGTTTTTGCCACCGAACTCTGTCACGTCCCTGAAACAAGAGGCCATTTTTCTTGTAAATTTTAGACCTGTAAGCTACGTCAACATAAATATGAGCAGGCCACTCACACATTTTACACTTTTAGTTAATTTATGTTAAAGATGTAGCCAGGCATAAGAGCGGGATAACGTTAAAACAACTACTGTCTCAAGTAGATTTTTCTGCTCTGATGTACTTACTGACACATTTTTTTCGCCTTAAATCCACCAGTCTTATCTGTTAGGCATATATATACTATTAACTATTTTGTGATAACTGGTGCAATATCTTAACATGTTAATAGCATACAGGTTAGCAAGAATATTTATATATAATCGCCAACGAAAGATTCGAACAAACCGGATAGTTATGTAAATTTCAAAAGTTCCAAACCATGACACAATCTGTTTGTGCATAATAAATTCTTAAGCAGATTCAAACCTGTACGAGGCGAAATCTGCGACTACTTGTTTCAGCAGAGCCTGTGCACTCTTCTCACACTGCTGTATCACGTTGGCAAACTTTCCGTCATACTTCCTCAACAGAACCTGCCCCGCCTCTCTTAGTACATCTAGCCTCTCTTCTAGCATTGGAATAGGTTCGTCAGAGTCAGATCGTAGAATGTCAGACAACTGCTTCTTCGTAATTTTTGCAAAGTATTCTGGATCAGTCAATGGTATTCCTGTAACATTGAATTCATAGTGTAATTAGTTATTGTTGATTTACATTCATCGTTTCATATACAGAACGATTAGTTACTGATACTGTCGATTTAAATCTATGTAAATTAGTTATTGCCAATTCAGTGTTCAGTGTTTCATACAGAGTGTTATACGTTCCTGTCGATAAAAATCGAATGTTTCATAATAAACTACATGTATAGTGTAATTAGTTCCAATCTATTAAATTTGGTGTTTCATATTATACAATGTAGTGGAATTAGTTACTGTACTGTAGATATAAATTCAGTGTAAAACATAGTATTTGTGAGGCTTAGATTTATGAAACAACGATGTAACGTAGATCTAGTTTCAATATTTTTATGCAACATTTCATCTTAAAGAACGATTTATAATACCAGATTTATACCTTCATCTATTGCTCGATTCATAGCAGCACAAAGGGACCAATATCCCGTATATTCCTTTCCTTTATACTTCACCATGCACTTTTTATTCTCATCGTTAGACCAGAATGAAAAATTCAGAGTATCTGCGACAAATATCCAGTCGAGAGCACCTTTGTCCATAGTTTTAGGATTAAGTTCATGTTGCTTCCAACTTTTGATACTATAAGTCCCGGATTTCACACACTCTGCCATGAATTTTGCCACTTCTTGGACACCACTGTCTTTAACTGTAACGTCTTTACTGCCCTCTGCTATCACCCTGGCAGCTTCGCGAGGCATTAGAACATCTCCCATTTTCACGAACGTTGGTCTTTCCTGTGTCGACCCAGTGAAACAGAATACGCATTAGAAATCTATTAAAAAAATTAAATGATGTGCAGCACAATTCAATTTCAGGGATGATGAAAATTTTGGAAATTCCGCTCGAAGTTGTCTTCAGTGCAAAAGGGAACTTTACATGTAACGTTTGTATATTGTAGTAACAATAATCACGAAGTAATAGCGTACACGAACAAACTGTAGTTTCCTCCCTTGGCCAGTTGAAGATAAAACATCTAGTTACATTAACATAATAGTTTTTACTTAACGTATTTGCACACTGTTGGCGTTGAATTGTCGGTTTCTGAGAAGGTATTAGGGCATCTAACATTACAAGAAATGATCGTATAATGACCACAGTCATTTTAAAACAAAATTACTTACCTCCGCTATAACACGTGTGACGATTTCCTTATCATAAAATGGCGGTATTTCAAACTATTGCGACAGAAGGCGGGAAAAATATATTAATGACGAATGTATTTCTTGTGTCGTCTTCAGCTACCTTATCGTCAAGAGTAACGTTTAACTCACTTTATGTTTAATATTACAGTTTAAGAAGTTACTTCCAGTCGGCAAAAGTCTTCTTGTAGCCAATCTGTTTAGCAGCGTATTATGTTTTGAACTATGTAGGGTATATATTTTCTGGCAACTGTTCTAGCGTATTTTACTCATTCATTCATCGCGGAATTGCACCGATAGGTTTCGAATTTGAAAAAAAGAGAAAATAAAATAAAAATATCGAGTGTAAGTTATACCAAGCTCAAATCCCTGAATCTCACAAAAGCCCGTTTAAGTGTTCAAGTATATATCACTGTTACTTCATCCAAACAAAACACTTAAAACTTGCCACAATGCACTAAAAACAATTGCACAATCTGTGAAGGCTAGGCCATCAACTTACATATGACCAAAGAAACCCTGATAAAATAACAGACGATTGGGTGATTCTTACAGTAGTTTTTGTGTCGATTAAATCTCATTGTCCGTCGTCATGTTTTTGATAAGTTTATATTATTTTTCTGCAAATTGTGTATAGCAATTCAAAATTGCAATTTCGTCCGTGTAGCTTTTTTCCCCGATAGGATTATGGGCAGACGAACCTTCGGACGGATGGTGTGCCTAAACCCCTGATATGGAGCATTGTAAAAGGCAGTGAGTCACTTCTATAGAATTTGATGGAATTTCTGACCCGTTGCCTGAAACATCTGTTTTCTTGCTTTGATACATCCAGGGTTGCTAATCCCTTGGTGACGCTTTTGAGGTCTATTAGATATTTTCAGGAAATCTATTGACAGATGGGCATTATGGGAATGGACAATTAAATTAATCTCTCCGCCAGCCAATAAGAAGTAATACATAACGCACGCGCACATATGCTGCTGGCCAATCAGAAACAAGGACGAGGGGAATCTTGAGAATCACACATGACTCATTAGAAAAGCTATAAAGACTCAATTATTAATTACAAACATGCAATTAGACATTGGCAAAAACGGATGATGGCTTTCAAGTGGTACTCAAACGTTTCTAGTAGCAAAATATTGCTCTATAAAGTGTATACCTACAGGAAATGTTAAGAGAAAGCTGATGATGCAATATGCATAGACAACCTCTTCAAAGAAAATTTCTTGCAACTTTATACTAATTATTCATTTAACTCGATAGTTACAATAAAGGTTATTATGCGATAAATACAAACATGAGCATATACAGTTGCTGCAATTCTCTTCTTGTAGTGTAAATGCTGTATAATAGGCACAGGAAAAGGTACTATCAAAATGTAAAAAAACATTTTCATTATTTACGAGTATTATTCAATGATATTTTTTTACAGACCCTGACCATTTACACAGGCCTAAATAGTTTTTTTTGCAGATCTGTTTGGTGAATTGTATTTGAAAATTCGGAAGTCTAAAATTCAGTTTTTTCATACATGTGTCTACAATTATGTACAGATATGCATAAAACTATATGATATATGTGACTCATTTTAAATCCTATTGCATAGAAAGATTTCAGACCAAATAGTTTTTCAATTAGAAATGTTCATCACATCTCAGTTTTGTGTTTGTCCAGTATGAGTGGTCAACATCTGCATTGTTCATGCATTAATCATCGTACGGCGCCGGTACTCAATAATTGCATTAATCAAATATCAAGTATTGAACACCGTGTTGAGGCCCAGTTTTTACTGCAGGTTAATGATTTCCACGCAGTCATTTCCTCCCATTGACCCATTGCGGGGCTTATTCTGACAACTGCCCCTATTTATTTTTCCTCAAATGCACATCGCATAAACAACAATTAAAACTTCTCAGTGTCATTAATATTAATAATAAAAAATCACGCTCATAAGAGCTTACCCTTCCGACTTCTGAATCATTTTTGTAATGCTTTGGATGTTTTCACACAGCGAGCGAGATAGGAGAAAACAAAGGGCGTGAGTCAATGTTTGACTCGAGCTCTCCTGAAGGGGCTGAGTCACCATAAAGATCCCTAGTTTTCTTTGTTCATTTCTCTAATACTAAATTCGAGGCAGTAATATTTTTTTTTTGCAAATGAACTGTAATCGAGGTTAATTAGAAATTCGAGAATACTAAATTATTCTTAATTATCATTCACGTCACACTATTTTTCTGCAATTAAAATAGTTGTGTGCAATATTATTGCAGAGAGTGATATTTTGGTAGATGTTTAACATATGTTTATACTGTAGTAATCGCATAAAAAAATTGATATTAAAATAATCACTGTCAAGATAGATGAGAAATATACATATGATTTGTTTCAATTTAAAATTCGTCATTGCAATTGTGCTCAGAGGTATACTATGAAAACCATTTGGATACGGAATGTTTCCGGCTGAAATTTTACTTAAAATAATAATATGAAATTAACCAAACTAGAAACTAATCAAACCATAATGCAAAACAACACTTTTTAATAAAAAAATCATTGTTTGTAAAGAAATAAGTTACAATTTTAAAATCGCGTGCAGAAAGTTTTGACATTTATGACATGTGAACGTTTTCATAATCAATGACAAATTCATTTATAATTGGATTAATTAACGATTACGCATCAAGACGGAATGACAGTTTAGTATAAACTGTAACCTTGGGATCTAAAACACATTCCTTATCCTTAGTGAAGTCTTTTACAAGATCAGAAATTGTTTCCGTCTACCTTCTGTTTTTCTTCTTTCATGAACGTTTTTTTTTATCTGCCCGGCTGTTTTAAACAACACATAGCATTCAATGTTTTTGATATTATGTGAAGTTATGAGTGTGGAAAACATTTTTTGTGTTTTGTTTATATTCAAAAATAAAAACGAAAGTGTATGAACGTATTCTTTCTTAATTTCTTCTTCTTTGTTACCGTTTACTAAAGGGTGGCTAAAGGGACGCCTCGGTGGGGGGAGGTGTGTGTGTGTGTGTGTGTGTGGGGGGGGGGGGGGGTGCAAATCTTCGCACAGGAGATCATGGACATACAGAATTTCGATGCATCCTGCGTAAAAGAGCCAACTTCCGTCATAGTAAGTACGAGAACTTGAACTACGCCACATGAGACTTCATGGGAAATCCCAAAAGGGAAAATATCTTTGAAATAGAGACCACCAGATACTAAAAATACGTAGAGAGCTTTGTGTGTATGTACATATAAACAATGTAGTACTAAAAGAAAAATCCTGATATAAACGGATGTCAATTTTGAGTAATATATCCGGTTTCCAGAGATTCCACTGGTCGCTCCTCTAAATTCTGTGACAAACTTGAGTCATGAATCTGTAAACATAATCTATTGTTTGCCTTTCTTGGAATATTTACACAATATTTAAGGCTTAGAGGGAATTTTGTATTTCCTGGCAATAAGAAGATTATATTGGGGTCACATGTGCAAACTTGCTAGAAGATCGGCTTGATAAGGATAAAACTAAGAAATTAAGCGAACAATCGTATTTTATTTGAGAGTTTTATTCATAAGTCCGTCTGGGCGCCGCTCTTTGACTGTATAAGATATATATTTTGTTTGCCATGTCTTACGATAGAAATCATATCTAAGGAACTTTTATTGTACATCTTTTTGCATTTCCAGAGTTCCATGTTTTTGTGTATTGTCCAAACGAGCGCAATCAGCCAGCCAGTCTGTCCTTAAATATTCAAATACAGTTTTAAAGCGTCATTTGAAAAGTCGTTTTTTTAATTTATACCAATTTAGTAATTCTTGATTGCGAAACAAGATCTTACAAGATTGGTCGCTGTCCAGACTCACTCCAGGAGGATAGAATCAACCTAAAGAGAGCATGGGCAGTGTGGAATTAGTGTGTCCCTAGGCCTTAGGACACTGTACCGCCATGGCAATGATGGGGGTCAACCCTGTGGCAAACGCAGCACCATCGCGGCTATTCTATTTTCCTTAAAGACAGGCACTAAATCTGTTTTTGAATACTTGCAGCACTTCCTGTTATCCGATTGTTACATTGTGATTTCCAATAGCTGTCTCGTTAGCATGTAAGCGGTCCCTATACCACAGCTCAGAACTAAAAGAATTTTATGAATTTATGAATGATAGGAATAAAGAGAATTGGTAATATGATGTAATAAGTGCGATGCATGAGATTAAAGGACAAATGAGCATGTGTAATCACTCGCAACCCGGAACAAAGGAAAACATATACATAAATTGCACTGAAGTTTTGAATAAAAGAAGAAAGTAGCCGTTTAGGGATTTTGTGAAAGTTTCTATCGGTTAGTTATCTGTCTATGCCGGGTAATAGTTGTATGATTTATTTGTCTGCTTTTGCAGCTTCAAAAGCATATCTTAGCGCTAAAATGTTTGAGAAAAGAAGTGTCCTATGCGCAGGATTAGTCACCTTATTAATGTAAACAAGACAAACAATCATTTGAGAGAACAGGGAAGTGAGGCTAGACTTACAAGATATGAAAAACTAGATTTAGGATTATAATATGAAGTGTCTAGCCCGTGTCATACGACTTAAAGTCTTGAGTCAGGTGCCTGTCACAGGACAAGAAAAAAATGCGCATTCTGGTTAGGACTCTAACCCAGGACACATCAGTTACTGGACAAATCCTCTACCGCCTGAGCTCTCCGGCTGCTTCTACATTTTCTTGTCCTATATACATGTCATTTCGGTGTTTAGAATATTATTACATGATGTTTACTGTTTATGTTATTGAACATTGAATCTTCAGACTCATCCGTTGCGCTAATAATGCTAATTTCTCACTAGTTATGCAAATGAAATGTCTTATATACCTCCTACTTATATTTGAGTCATTCAACTTTAACATAATATTTTCTGTTACTAAAATATATGCATATATTAAATAACAGCAGATATTTAAACTTATTTTTTTAATTTCATTGTTTGAATATATAATACCGCTTTCAACACCCACCCACGAAATTACATCAATTGTTGTGTGTATGAGGATTTAGAATCTTGATTATCCGACACGGATGAGAGGGCTAATGTAGAAATAACGATGTTCGTCATATAAGCGGAAATAGGAAAAGAACTTGTATGCTTGTGTTAGCCCTTCTGTTCGTTATATAACTGCGTGCTCTTAACTATTAGTCCACTATACCAGACTTACATGTATCTTGACAGCCAATTAAAACTTGCCCACCTGTTCTAACCATGATTCGAAGCCATTTCAGAAATATTTCTTGTGTAATCTGTCAAACAAGTTTTATACAGCGGAAAGAAGTCCTCAGAAACCCCTAGGTTGCTAGGAAAAATTAAGCCCTGAAACAGAAGCAAGTTTGTAGACCAGAATATTGTTAAGTTTAGCAGCGATAACTGTTGAGGATATTTACTCAATAGCTAACAATGTGAAAACAAGTGAGTCACCTTTTTCTCAAAACCGGATTGTTGTTAAGTGTAAGTTCAAAACTTTATCATAGCGATACATGTTGAGAACTTTTATACAATGACGGACACTTATTTTTTAACAACATATGAGACCTATTACGTCAAACAATTAGATCTTGCATTTCTCAAAATGTGCTTTCGTGGTAAACATATATTACATTTTTCTTAGTTTCAAGGGGTGTTCACTCTAGAGTTAACGACACCGAACTTTACTTTAAAAAAAGGTCCATGTAGTTGAACTAGACGTGATAAGCCACCATACCCACCAATGACATAAATCTTTTTGATCAATATATGATTATTTCATGCGAGAATACAACTTGGCCTATACTCGAACATGTTTAGTTTCGAAATACAGGCCGTCTGAGGCTCAGACATGATATTGTTGTACTTTACATAACAAATAAAAAATCAGAAATTACTAAATGGAGAAGCAGGCATGAAAAAAAGCCCACAAGTTTGGGAGGATTTCATAGAAACAAAGACGAAGGTTTTGGGTACCGGGTCCTATTCGATTAAAAACAAGACGCATGAAATATACAGTTTTTCATATAGTTTTATCTGAATAAACTAGCATTTTAAATTATTGCTCCAGCTTTCTGTCTCATAATATGATTTGTGATATTTTGTCCTCCGTTTCAGTGCATTATAGTTATGCAAAATACGCGACTCCGCCTGGCTTAGGATAGCTAATTCTTGTTGATATGTTTTATAGAGCGATAACATCAATCTCAGAAATATTTCATTCCATTATTCATTATTTGCACTTGCTGACCTTTTTGCGTAGAGAATAGAAATGAGAAATACTTGCAGGCATATCAGTGACTATTCCACTTTAATATGTGGAATTTATAGACATGTCTTGTTGTGGTTGACGTTTGATGAGACGCAGCACTGGTGACAAAGGCTCAACTGTCGCTTTAAACTATTCCGTTTGTCTCTGAATAAAGTTTTATGGACACTGCAGTTCGTCTGTTTTGGGTTCGACATAAAATGTCTGCCCTTTTCTAGACGGAAGTGATTGTAAATAAACATCAGTTTGCAAGTACAATGGAACAGGATTCCAGCGGTAATTAGTTAAATTAGTTTATACCATCTCGTTTAATCTCGCTTGAGCTTACTGAGTCACTCCCGGGCGCGCTTCCGGGGAAACCCCAGCACCAAATGACTGAGGTGTTAAAGAAGCACTCATATCCCCGATGAAAAGGCTATAAGTACTAAATATCAACCATTCCCGCATGCTTTATGTGCCTGGTGTAATGACTTGGATGATTGAAGTGCCTCAAAATTCCTTGTTAAGGTTTTCAATGAACAGGGTCTGAGCGAAACAAGTAAAGCCAGAAGTACAGCCTTAATGATTTTTTGTAAAAGGTTTTATTCATGACTGAATTGAGTCACCTCTTTGTAGTATATCAATCAAAATTAAAATCAATGGGAACAGAAATCTTAACAGTGAAATGCAATGAAGTTTGTCATCAGTGCTAAGTATCATATCTTAACTACCACAACTTTCTAGCCTTACTTTCGTTGTAAGAAACACTTTTTTCACTGATTTTGTTGTGACGTCTTTTTCAAATGATTCTGTATTCGAAGTTTTCCAAATGGGAGAAGTATTTGAAGTAAATTAGCCAAAGTTTCTATTTACACCGTGACATTTCTCTGAGTAGGGGAAATGGCGTCAAATTTCGCAGGGAAATGCGTCCATATGCAACTGCTTATGGAATTTCCTATTGTCGCGAAACAATTTGGGGAACATGGTATTTTAGCCGTGTGTTTCACTTACTGACTGAGCGTATTCTATAACCATTGGTAGTAAAGATTTAATTGTATTCCCAAAATATAAAAGTGTTGTTATATAATTAGTATAATGATAACTAGATGGAAGAAATGGAGCCAAGTGTCGCATTAAGAACGTACGTTCGTAAAATTCAGCATCAGGGGGTGTAGCCAAATGAATGGGAATGCTTTTATAATTATACGTATGCTAAACTGCCTATAAATTGAAAAGTGTTTAAGCTAAGCACCCTGTGATGAATTACATCAGTGGTGTACAGAAAAGTTACACGAAAATCACATTCATATTCCGAAAATGACATACTAGCAAAGTTCAGCCTTTAGCCAAGGGTTTCATACGGACCTTAATGACATTGATATTCTAGTTAATTAATTATTCGTTTATCTGATGTTGCTTTTTTAGAGGAAGACTTTTTATTGTTGTTTTGATTGGGGTAAATTCTTATGGCTGCCGTTTTGGAAAACAATTCCGTAAATGTTTTTGTCATTATTAGCCAAATGTCTGGAACGGCATTGTGCTTATACTCAAGAGTTACTCAAACATTTTGGCTAAGTATTCTCTTAAATAGTAATTACAAAATCATCGAACTTACAAAATTATATGTCGCCCCACCCGACGGGTAATACGCGCGAAAAATGCTCGTTGTAGAGGTATCAAGGAGTCGGTCATTCAGTTAGGTGATGTGTTTAGAATGTAAGCGTAACTTTCATACGGACAAATGAAGAAAGTTCACCCCAAATATTTGGAATTTTGAGCAGTTTCTTAAATTAGGAGCGCAAATAATTCTTTAATTTTAATGATTTGTTGTTTCAGTAAAAGAACATTTTCGTACCCGATGTACCTTTGTTAGTATGATTAAATTGAAAATACATGACTTGCTTTGTATCCATGTATATTCCCACGATGTGACTGTGACTGTACAAATTATGACTATTAGTTACCGCCCTAGCATCGTTTAAGTCATTATTAACGTAAAGTGTAAGAATTCGTAATTCATCAAATACGCCGACCTACTGTATACTGTTAATTGACAAATAACACTTTAATAATCATAAACTGTTTATTATGCTTGTTCTAGATTCATCTTAATGTGCGGTTTACCTGAGAAAAAGAGTCTGTAAGAATTCGTTTGTTGCGTCAGAATGCTGCATGTCTCTAATAGAGAGCGCCCGTCACTTCTGAGCATGCATTCAACCTTCGATTTAAGTAAGTATTCATTTTCGTTGCCAATTCCCACCCACTTATAAGGGTTCGTGACGTATCTGGGTCAGATTATTTCTGTCTTATATAAATGTTTCTCGTCGTCCTAAATTTGTTTTACGGGGTTATCTTTGCAAACAATCATTTTAGCCGTTGTCAGACATACTTGCACCTATCACCCAATTGACGTTAATTTCCATGGGTGAGTTACAAAGCGATGCCATTTGTTCTGGATAACACTTATTTATTTTTTCACTATATAACTAAACAATTTCTATTCGATTCCCTTACAGTCATATACGAAAATGAAATGATGTGCTCCATCCAATTTCTTACTTTGTAAGATCCTGAGGAATGGTACGTAAGGAAAAACCAAACAAAGAAAAGACTCAAAGAATGACTTAAATATCAAAAATCTAATCTGGATAATCAAAGAACATCTATGACCATTTTAAAACTGAGGTCAGGTTGTATGAGTACCTTCAGAAGTTATTTGCAGGTAACACCAACACATTAAAATTCTACAAACCACATGTACGATATTCCTATATTTTACTACTACATGTCTGCTTGTGGTCGACTGTTTGTTACAAAATATTATAGGTCGTTCATTCTTGAGAGGTCAGGCATGGAAGAGTGTTGGAATGTTGCGACAAATGACGCCAATACATTACGGTTTACCATATTGCAATAGCCCTACACGCTCTGAAGTAAAGTATTAGACCGCACGACTTGATGTATTTGATAATGTTAAAGATTGACAACAAAATACTTTAATCTTTTTTGTTACTTTTTAGAATTGCAAGTTTTACAGTTACGTTCTGGTTTGTTTATACAATGATCAAACTTGTGAACAAAGACCACGCACCAGAAGAAGCTATGGCGGTCTTTGTTGACAGGTGGTCTTTATGCATAGATCTATTGACAATAGTTTCTAAGTGTAAGGCATTCTCTCTGATGACCTTCATTTGGAGGGTGGTCTTTATTAAGAGGTAGCTTTAACACAGATTTGATTGTTTTTTTCTATTATGACTTTAATTTACAGCATTCAATTACATTTTTGTCTACTAGTATTTAATATGGAGGTATCATGTACACTTTAAATGCAGCAAATTGACAATAAAACAGACAACAGAGACAAAAATGGCAACAGCAACAACAGTAACAACAACTATATACAATAAGAATGATAATAACGATTAAAGTAATATGTGAAAACCATCTATCAACATAATCATCACTTTTGCAAGTCATTAGCATCTACCGAACTGACGTCAATGAGTCAGGTGAGTCAGCAAATACCTTAGTAAGTTGACAAATTCCGGTTGTATGATTACAAAGTCTAAGATTCTGAAATATTTGATTTCGGAAATATTTCTGTTGCTTTTGAGACCGAAGTAGCATACAGGCAGTCAGACAGAGTGCTATCATAAATACAATGAATCATACAAATAAATCAACATAGGTGTTTTTTCTACGCATGATGTTGCTAAAAACAGGAACAGGTTTTTGTGATAAGAATCTTCTAAGCTGAGAGAACTACCTGTAAAGTGTAAAGAGTATAAACATGTTAGCCAAGGTCAGCATTTCCACAAATACCCGAAGACGTATATTGTCGTGCAAGAAGAATATTAGACTCGTAAATCGAGAACCGCTGGTCGGAACCTCGCTTCTAGACAGACTTTGACTGCATTCATTTGTCATTATTATGTTGCATTTATTTGCAGTACATTTGGAATAACTTGAAAAGAATGGCTTTGTCGTTCGGCTGCTTAGTTATAAACCACTCAGCCCTGCGGCCTTCGTGATTTATTACTGCGCATCAGAACTCCATATCGGTCTACATCAAACGGTGGACATCGTTTAAACGGATATAATTTCATTAAAAACAACGATTTGGAGTTGTGTTGCGCATTAATAAACTACGAAAGCCGTACTGTAGACCTGAGTTGTTTATAACTATTCATCCGAACGACAAAGACTTCTTTATTAGAAAATGAAAAACGATAAAATGATGCTTTTTCTAACACGACTAAATATCACAAAATATAATATATAGATACAACGGGATATACCGGTATTTTAAGCGGACATTTATAAGTACTTAATAAGGCTCAACTTGACGTCATTCATGACGTAATGACGTCACGTGTTAAAACGTTGTTCATAACTGATAGTTGAACTGACAAACGGAACGAGTCATATTATAATTTATGCATGTTTTAATATACCAGAGGATAGTGTTATAAACTTGCAATGTTAAAATATGCGAAATAATATGGCACTCAGTGCTATAACAAACTAATTTATTTATTTATGTTTTTATTTTTATGTAATTGGTCAAGTCAATGTCTGTAGAAAAGTTAAGATAATCTACCACGAACAGACACATAACTCGCGCGCCTGGAAGGTTTCTAACGTAGATTGATGGTACACGAAACTAACATTTTTACCCGTGACTCACAAACAAGCGTGTGCTTGGAAATACTTTCCCACGCTAAGACAACATTCTAAAGATGATAAAAGCCTAAAATACTCATCAGCACACTCTGATGCTACATAAAAAGAGATTTTCAGCTCAATTTGTAGCATGTTTGCTATTTGTACCTGCGTCTTTGATCCAGTATTGACTCAGTTATAAGCTCTAATTAAATAAACGAAACGTCAATGGAGTAAAACAGTGGCGGCATGGTGTGTCAGGGCAATGTATATATGGCTTCCAAAGCACTCATGATGAGCAGCTGTTTATCCTTTATATTAGTCCAACTAGTTTTTTTGCATGGATTTCTGTCATCAGTGTCAATTTATAACCTAGCAAGCTTAGCAATAAGTCTAATTTATTACAGCGAAAACATTAAGTATCACTTTAATCGTACTGACAATATGTTTTCTGTACCCCTTGGCCGGAAGTTTACTTAAGGTTCCCATCAAAAGTTTCAACAAAATAAGCAAACATATCTTTTAAAGTTATATTATTAATGAGAATGACTAAATTGTATTATGGTCAATACAGATAAGTTCTTTTAAAGCATGCAGAAAGTATCTAAAATATCTTTATCTTATTTGCTGATAGAAATGCAATTAAACTTTGCAACAAAAGGCGGATTATCAATATTTGACCAAGAAGCCCAACAACATTTTCGGTACAAAAAAAAACGTAACTGTTATATTGATTCTTCTAATTTTCTTATAACATTTGTCACATTTATTTTTCTCAGAAAATAATTCAGTGCTAAATGTCTTTCATTTTGAACATTTATATCACTTAAAGAAAAAAATGCTCGATCTCAGTAATTAAAATTTTCCGAACTTGGAATTTCCCTTCCATGTTTTGTTAGAATGCGTTTGGCACCGAAGGTTGTCATGAAAATAGATCGACGGAAAATACCAAAGATGATAAGATACTATTTTTATTGTAGCCTTATATTTTCAATTAACTAACTACAGTCTGTATGCTAAAGTCATTCATATCTTTTTTATAGTAATGTTGCTTTTGCTCAATTTGTAACGAACTTAGTTATTTGTATCATATTTTTATTTCGACAAAACATTTGCATCCAATCTTGTTGTGATCACTTTTTGTTTCTGTAATTAATTTTGTTCATGTTGTTTTTACTTTTCTCCTTTTACTTTAATTATAACAGGTGTAAATTAGGCCTATGTGTTGCATCAAGTGTTTTGTGTCACGTTTAGTGTTTGGGAACAAAGCCGAGCTTTCAAGTAACAAGCCCTGTGCAAACCCTCTTCGTTATGACACATGGGAACTGAGCACCTCGTGGCCTCAGGCCAAATGCAATAGTCTCAGAGCAAGTGTATCTTATAGAAAGACGTGTGGTGTTTTATGTCCACAGTTGAATTTTTTTATTGGACACCAAACGAGTCAGCCAGCATCCATCACTTTGTGGTGAAAGGTAACGGAGAACGAAAGGGTTAGCCCTACAGTATACCTAGAGAACTAATGACGCGAACTAATACCAGGCATAGTCGATGCTAACCATACTCTTAAAACCTGCTAGGATAACTGCTGGTAACTAAACTAGACGATCAAGCAAATTTACCCCATGTTGATGCACAAAAACATTCACAAAAAAGTAAGAAGAGAAGTAGTGGACGACTGAGAGACAGCGACCCTCTTTCACCTTGAAATCAACTTAAAATTGTCGGCAAGAGGAAAAAGGCTTTGCTAGATTGAATAACAATGGAGCAAGTCATAGTTCATACAGGGAACTCACCTGACAGTCAAGACAGATTTCATCTTTTCTCATGTAAAAGAATAGCACCAAAATATTGAAGACTCACCAATACGCTTGATAATGGGACTGGAAAAGCAACATCCCTGTCAGCAAAGAGGAGTCACGAGAGTGGGATGAAGTATAAGAAGTCTCATTGACAATTAGTGTGAAGAATGAGATCCTGGCCAAACGAATGTATAGCAATGAGCGTAATCCTGGAGGTTTTCAACCCTAGAATGAAGACAAGCAAAACTCTCAAAAATGGATAAAGACAACCATGTCTCCACTTTCCAAGCATTGAACAGATTTAAAGCAAGCATATTTCACAAGAACATTTGGACAGACCATGGAGAGCATTAAGACACAAGCCAACTTTTAAGCTATCAGCCTGACTTCAGGAAATGTCACTCAACAGATGACCAGAAATCACACATTGTCAATGAGATTGGAGATGCAAGATGATCTTTATTTAACGGTTAGTCATTAACTTACTCATAATGATGAATCACAATAGTCTGAATATCAAATTGAAAATCATATTATCACAGACAGCACACAATTAACACAGTTAAGCTCAAGGTGAGGACATGTATGAGTAATAAAATGACGTATATAACAGGGCCGTCGCCGGTTCCAGAAAAGTAGTGATGCGGTTGGATAGTCGGGGTCCCGCGAATGTCGAAGTATGATACGGTTAGGCATGAATGGGGACTCGTAAAAGGGCCGCTTTCCCGAGAACAATTTATGTTCTGTATGCCTTCAGATGCGTATTTATTGTAATCCGAGTGTGTTTTTAAATCGTTATTTTCAGATAATTTTGTAAAGAATTTGAAGGAAAAGGTATGAAACATTTTGATAATTTTAGCAGATTTATTTCTATTCTTGCTTTTCTGACAGTTGCATCATAAAAATCAATGGTTACAATGTATTCTTTGTCAAGATAAGTTAATATGACCAAATACAAGGTTATTATGTTCGCAATGCATAGCAACCACAATCTATACTTAATAAACCAAGAAGACTGAAGAAACCTTTATCTGCATGATTCTGTCCAAAGGCGAACAAATATATTATCACAGACGGACACATAATCCACACAGTCAGGCTCTATGTGAAGACATGTATGAGTGTGATATGACGTATAATATGATAATTTGTACTGATATAAATATCAGTGCTTTCATTGTTTTACAAGTATTTCATAAAAATCTTT